>WEIV01019653.1:0-38509 GCA_013390005.1 Calyptomena viridis | reverse complement strand
GAGTTCTTACATTTCCCAGTCCATGCCAGTACAAGATTTGAACCACGAGCCAGGCACATGCTGTTTCCAACACAGGAAATGGTCTGGTATTCCCTAGAAACCACAGGGCATTTCCTCCTGCTTGGCTCAGGTTTTCCCTTCCACAAATTCCCTCTGCAGCTTCCTGATCCTGTGATTTGCTCTGGGGGCTCCACTAACATCCCTGGGCTCAGCCTTCTGCTCTCACCTGGTGGCCCTGGCACCTCTGGCAAGTGGATCCACTTCTAGGAAAGGCACTGACAAATGCCAGTGGTGGTTCTTCTCATTTCCCTCCCTACTGCCCATGCACTTTCAGGGGTTTTTTCCAGCTGGATGCTTATTATGAATTCTTTTTTCAATCCCAATCTCAGCCCACACTTGTCATCAATTTGTGCACAGTATTTTCCATGGGCTACGAATAAGGCCCATTACTCCACACAGGGCAGAGACTGTTTTATTGCAATCTCATTGTTTCCAGCTAGAAATTAGACTAAAACCCACAGAAACAGGCATGGGAGCAGCAGAAAAGCAACTTCTGTCCCCTTGCACTGGGGAGGCCTTGTTTACAGAGTGTTATCTGGCTGTGGTGGCTGGAAGGAGATGTGTGGCCAGCCCAGATAACACCGGCCCAGCAGCCACAGGGAGGAAGTTCAGATGCAAATATATCCCTCATGTGAAGGCTCTGTAATTCCTAATAACATTTCACACTGCAGACAAACTGATCTGCACATGTTCCTCAGTTTCAGACAACGCTTGACTTGATCTTAATAAATACCTGAACTTGTGAGGTGCAGTTTTATGGTCAAAATTACACAATTAATAGAGTTATTCTCTGTGCTAAACACAAAACAAGCTGAAAAGAAATAACATTGCCACTTCTGAAGACACTGTGAAATTAAATCAAACGAAAAAACCTGAAAGTCTAAATGCAAGGCATAAGGCACTCCAAATTCTAAGAGATCTGGAATTCTCTAGACTCTACAGACTTTGTTATATTCAGTATTGTTATTGCATTTTGCTTCTGCAGGAAGCTACTTATTTCAAGATGACTGTGTCCTCCCCTGACAGTCCCTTTCAACACCTACTATCCAAGGTGCCAAATGTTAATTGGAAAAAATAAACATTCCTTAGGTACTAAGTACAGAAATAAGGAGCGGAAAGCGGAGCTGATCCAGCCTGTGGAGGAGGTGTTGGCTGGGGGCACTGAGGGTGGTGCAGAAAAGCAATTTATAGCCCATGCAGCTCAGAGGAGAGAGGTGTGGTGAGGAAGGAAGCAACAGCAAACCCTAAAGATTATCCTCTCCAGAAGGTGATTATTAGCAAGCAAAGAATGATGAGTTTTAGGTTTTCTTCCAAAGATCTCTTTTATATAATTTTCACCAGGCTCCAAGGCAATCAACATGTGCCATTTCCTCCATAAACAAAATATTCAGGATACCGTAAAGCCAGGAAAAGGCAGTAAAAAGAGGGGTCTGGTGTCTTTTTAGAGCCACAAGATAAACCCAAATTAGGAATTTTCTTATTTATAATGAGAGCAAAATCTCCCCAATCAAATAGATACCACGCTCGATCCAGGTTTCAAATGCTGTAATTCCCTGAGCTTTGATCTTCTAACTTCCCAATTCCTACATCAGGAGCCAGGAAAAAAATTGACTTAATTTTCCCACAAAATAAAGCAGACGAGCTGTGTCCTGCTTTGCCTCTGGTTCTTCTTCTAAAATGAGACATTATGATTATGCCTCTTTCAGTCCTCCCTTGGAATTAAGCTGGGCTTGGCTATAGTCCAGGGCTGATTACTCCTGCAATTTCCAGTTCCTGAAAATGATGCACACACATTATTGGTCCTACCAGCCCAAAAATCACCCGTAACTCTAAGTGAATGGAGATGTTGCACTGATGTGAAATAAAGACCTGGCATAGCAGGAACACCGGCTGGGAGAGCTCTCATGAGTCAGAGGCTGCACAGACAGTTTCAAAAATATCTTTGTTTGTAAAGGAGCCCGAGACATCAGCCAGTCGAAGTGACAGCCCACAGCTTGAGTGTGAATGTTCAAAGCTAAAATCCACTGGCATAGATTGGATATGAGGAGGAACTGCACAATGGAAGGAAGTTTTGACTATCTGCCTTGTTAATGCAGAACTCAGAGAAGAATTTTTGCTGCTTTCTTGAATAGTGCCTTTTTGTTTTTATTATTTTTTTCTCTCCTTTTTTTTAATTGAAGAAGTCAGAAATATGGTCAAATTGCCCCTTAAGCATGAAACTGCATTTAGGCAGAGCTTGCAAGTCCTTACAAATCCAGAAAACCACCTCAACCATTTGCTTGCAGAATGCCAGGAATATGGTAAAGCACCTCAATCTATTAGTATTTTATTCTATTATTTCATAGTTGACTCTGCTTTGAACAGGATGCTGGGCTCAACAACATCCACAGGTCCTTTATAACCCAAATTCTTCTCCAATTGCTCTAATGATTCTGAGGACTATTACTAAAAGGTAAACTATGTATTTTGGACCAGTAAGAGAATTATCAGAACATTGTATTGAAACCAACCAACACCAAAAACCCATCGCAATAAAACCATCTATGGGTCACAGCCCATGTTCTCCTTTGGAAGTCCCCAGATGACAATGCAGCAAGGGGAAAGTCTGACTCCATGGAATCAGCATCCCAGGGTTTCCATCCATACTCACTATCCGGCGAATGAGCGCTGACCACAAGGAGTAAGTCATGGCTCTCTCCCAACGTTCCCGTTAGTTCCCAGCAATCAGGTGAGCAGATTGACCAACTCCGTGCTTAAATTAATTGCTGAAAGGAGTAAGTGCCTCAGGAATATCCCAGGCTGGGGCAGCACCTTCTGCCCCCACCCTCCAATGCTGCAGCCACAGATAAGCAGTTCCAGGAATTGAACAGCTTCTCTCTGACCTCAAAGATGAGGAAAGTTACAGAGCCACGTGGGACAGCTCCTCAGGCCTCCCAAACACCACCCAGCACAGCGTCCTCAAACCAAGGGAGCACTTTGCCATCCCTGGAGACCGAGACCAAGAGCAGGGACAAAATTAATCAGTCTCAGAACCTCCAGGTCTTTACACTGCAACACAGGGGATGTCACTGTGGCCAGGTTAAGGAGATGGCAGTGAGTGGCCTTGGGGTCTGCTCAGCAGGAACATCCCTCTGTATTGTGTCCAGCTGTGGGGTCCCCAGCACAGGAAGGACATTGACGTGTTAGAGCAAGTTCAGCGGAGGCCACGGAGAAGATCGGAGGGATGGAGAACCTCTGCTGTGAGGAAAGTTGGGGTTGTTCAGCCTGGAGAAGACTCTGGGTAACCTTTGTGTAACTTTTCAGTACCTGAATGGGCTTCGAGGGAGCTGGAGAGGGACTTTGGACAAGGCCTGGAGTGACAGAACAAAGGGGAATGGCTTCCATTCTGGAATGGCCAGAGGTCTAGGTGGGATACTGGGATGAAACCCTTCCCTATGAGGGTGGTGAGGCCCCGGCACAGGTTTGCCCAGAGAAGCTGTGGCTGCCTCACCCCTGGAAGTGTCCGAGGCCAGACTGGACGGGGTGTGGAGCAACCTGGGATAGTGGAAAGTGTCCCTGCCCATGACAGGGGGTGGAATGAGATGGGCTTTAATGTCCCTTCCCACCCAAACCATTCTGTGATCCTGCTGGCCCCAGTGCATCCTGCACTGGGATGGACAAGCTGATCTATTGTGGAAAACCGGAGCAGGTGCCACTGTCAGATGCATGAGCACATGCCTGGGGAAACACAGAACATATTTAGCCCTCAGATCCTAAGGAGTTACACTGCTCTGCTCAAAAATCCTTTAAATAATGTATGTTCCCATGGGCAGTGGAGTATGTACCAGTCCCACGGCACCAAACATCTCAGATACACCATCAGCCCGACACCCTCCCTGTTGCTATGCAACGCAGTGCTGCCTCTCCATATGTGTTTTCCCTGCCTCTTCCACAGGGATAAGATACCCAGCCACCAAATACATCCCTGATGCTAAAAGCTGACAGCATTTCCCTTGCAAAACACGGCTTGTTTTTAGAGGGTGACTGGTTTAATTCTGCACCTTTTTGTTGCTTCCCAGTTTGAGGTACAGGACTGAATCCCAACCTCTTTTCCCTGGAGAGGCACAGCAAAAATTGCAGCAAAGCAGACATACAGCAGCAAAAATCAGGGAACACACCAACACTCCCTCAGCCCTAACCCAGGGAGCAAATGCTGAGAGTGTGACCAGCTGGGACCCCAGAGGAACCAGGAGAGAGGGTCGAGATCATCCCAAGCTCCTGTATCCCAGAAGCACTGTTAGCTCAGCTGCTCTCCTTTGGAAAGCTCCACACTGCTCCCACAACTGCCTTATCTCCAGTGCCAAGGCCTCGCTGACAGGGAGCTGGCCTTGATCTGAGAACCAAAGCCCTGTGCTTCAAACCCCTAAACTTGAACAGAAAACGAAACAAAATCCATGTACTTCACACATATCCTAGAAATCTGTATGTCTTAGGCTGCAGCAAAAGTACCTTCATTTTGATCAAGACAACCAAACTGTGACACAAATGATGTGACATGTGGGTTAGTGCAGGGCTGATGAGGACCCTCCTCCCCACACCAGCACTCAGTGCACACCCAGTGACAAAGGAGCCACAGGAAAGCACTGCCAGGAAGTTCAAGTACATGGAGCTGTTGGAGTGAGTCCAGAGAAGGCTGGAGATGCTCTGAGGGCTGGAGCCCCTCTGCTCTGGAGACACGCTGGGAGAGCCGGGGGTGTTCAGCCTGAAAAAGAGAAGGATCCAGGGAGACTTTAGAGCCCCTTCCACTGCCTAAATGGGTTCCCAGAGAGCTGGAGGACTTTGGATAAGACATGGAGGGCAATGGCTTTACACTGACAGTGTGCAGGTTTAGATATTGGGAAGAAATTCTTCCCTGTGAGGGTGGTGAAGCCCTGGCACAGGCTGCAGCACCAAAGAGAGACCCAAAGTCTACCTGGCACTGACTCAACAGAGAATGTCACCAAATTAATGCAGATGATGCTGGTTTTGCCAGGGATCTGGTTAGCATCATGCAATGGAATCAGCTCCCTGCTCCTGCAGTGACTCGTGGTGCAGTTACCTCCTTGCTTCATTGAGGATTTCAAAGAGAGTTTGCCATTTTTTATACCTTGAAAATAGAACTGCTGTGCCTCGCTGAGAACACTCGCCACACTCACGTCATGTGGTTCAGTGCAAGGCTGAAGACAGAGCAGAGGTTGACTCGATGTGCAAAAAGCAGACGAGACCCAAATTCTAAATATAAGCCTTGCTAGGGCTGAGTGAGCTGTGACAGCCCTTCCTCAGAGAGGTGGGAACAACACCAGAGCAGAGGAAATAGTTGGGAACATCTTTAAAACCACTCCTAGATCAACAGATTAAACTTCCTTTGTAGCCTCAGGCAGTGAAGCTGGTAAGAAATGAACCCCCAAGACACCCGAGGCAGCAGGACGGAGCCCGAGGCTCTGTCAGGAACAGCACAGGTGCTGTCCCACCTCCCAGATGGAGGAATCCATGCTCTCCCCAGGGCATTTGCAACTCCCATCAGAGTTAATAAAACCTGGCACCGAGCATTGAACAGGATCCCTCGACTACAACATTGCAGGAGGCACAAGCCAGAACAAGGCACTTTCATACTGGGATGCCAAAATTGAATATATTTGCTTTTTTAAAAAAAACTGCACATTTGAAAGCAACACTTCCCACTTGAAATGCTGCATTTCACAGCTCTCCTGCACAGTTAACATCTCTCCACATAAGACACGAGTTAAACTTCAAACAAACATTCCTGGGAAAAAGTGCTCTTTAGCTTAAAGCCTGGAATTAAAAGATGTACAGAAAGTGATAGGATTTCCTGACAACAAGTGAATAACAAATACACAGCTTTTAGAGGCTGCACGGCTCCTTCCAACACACATCTCACACAGCTCAGAGGATGTTTTAGAAAACGGCAGACGAAATACACACAGTCACCCCCCTCCAGTGGAACAAAGTTGGGTGGACTGGGCTTGGAGCAACCTGGTCTAGTGAAAGGTGTCCCTGCCCATACTAGGGGGTGGGACTGGATAATTTTTAAGATCCCTACCAATTCAAATGGGTCTGGGATTCTATGATTCTAAGATTTGTGTGAAGTTTTAATTTAATAAAATTTATTTCCCCCTGAAAACTATCACTTACTGTTTGTTTGCTTGTTTTTAAAAAGCAGCACAAAATACCAGCTGTAATTCTATTTATGTTCTTTTCTTATGCTTTAGAACATGGTAAAAATCGACTCATTGTCTCAACTTCAGTCTAAGTGAAATCACAGAGTAAAATTATTTAAGTGCTTATTCCTGTCAAAATAATGAGAGAATAACAAAGGCAGCCACCAAATGCCATCACTATGGGTTTCTGGCCCAGATTTATCTGCCAGCTACGTTCATGGCCTGTTAAACCAAAGAAAAGTTATTAAGAATGAAAAAGCAGGAACTGTTTCAGCACTGGCCCTTGTATCTTCATTAATTAAACTGAACAGCTTCACTCCCCTCCCCACCCCCAAACAAGACAAACAACTCATTTTTAAAGCCTGCTGGCTACAAACTTGTTTTCCCCCCCTACCAAAACAGCTCCCTGGGAATTTAAAGATTAAATTTAAAGATAAAATTCAACTCGCTGACAGTACCAAAAAAAAAAAATATTTTGGTGAACCTTTGGGTGAGCATTAGAGCAAAACAGTTCACTAACTATTTGTTGGAGGGTCTGTACCCATTCCAAGTTCAGATTCAAGTTGCCAACTTGTAGTAATCAAACGATGTGGTGAAGGGCACTGGCCACAAAGGACAGACTTTGCAGACAGACCTTGAGTACAATCAGGGCAGGTACTGCAGAGACAGGCCCGGGTGATGTGCAGGTGTGTAACTCAAACCAGGGCCCTCCTCTGCTCCTAAACACCAGAGAGGGATCCTACTCTATGGGAAAAGTCATAATCCACCAGCTTTTTCAAGGAACAAGCTGCTTGTATGAGCTTATATTGGCTTAGATGAAACATCTGGGAAGATAAAAACCCCAGGATGGGAATTTAAGCCCCTGGCAGAGAGGGTAGACAGGGAAAGGGCTGCAGGATGCAACAAAACTCCTCCCAGCATATCTGTAATATGTGCACTGAACAAGCAACTCCATTTCCACCCTTATTTTGGAATTATATTAAAAACTGAATCCAAACCAAACAACTGTGATGGTGCCAGATAAGAAGTGCGAATGAAAACGCCATTTTCCTCGACTGCCCAGAACACCAAAAGCAAATCACTCTCTAATGCACTTTGGTGCTATTTTTAGCACCACCCGGAGCAACTCAGGTAAAACACACCAACCTCTCACAGCCCCAGAATTCATCTTTCCTGTTCTATTTCAAGATTTTCTCCCAAAGAATGTGAAACATCTCCGAGGTATTCCATGACTTTTTTAGCAATGTAAGGGGAACCGAGGGCATTAACTGCCCTGGTTTAATTGTATGGCAACAAACCCTGAGATCTAGAACAGCCCTGGCTGTGAAACCAGATCTCACACCTATAATAGAACCATGACTGACACCACCCTGATTAAATCAAATCATGTTTAATGAATGTACCTCTGCTCCTCTTACAATGACACTGAGCTGATGAAAAATTAACAAGACGAAAAATGGACAAGAGCCTCAATAAAGATACGAGAAAGAAAAATCAACTTCCATTTAGAAGGTCTCACTGCAAAGTAAAAACTTCTGCAAGCTTAGCTACAATTCCCAGACCTGAGGCTGAAGAAGTTTACTCATACTGTCTTAAATTGTGCTGCCTGACTTGAGTTTGGACAGGTTTCTTGGCATTGTGTGAGGCCAAGTTCTCTACCAGTAGCCACCAGTGACAGCAGAGACAGGAGCTGGAAGCCACTGGCCCTCCTAAGCCCAGCTGCTCCTTCACTGTCCATCACTGAAGTACCAGCACAGAGTGGTTACTGTACAGTGCACCCTTAGAGCACTAAACGTCAGTTTATCATGAATTACACACTGCATGCTCATTCCATAGTTGTTTTGTACCAAAATGTCAGTAGTTGGCAAGGACTAAGACCAGGACCCTGTTCCAGGAAGATAAAAGAGCTCAAGGTCTGTCATCACCAGTCCTTTGCCTCAGATGCACCAAAAACAAACTTTCTGAGACCTTACATTTGAGTCTAAGTGAAACCAAATTTGCACAAAGCCAGGAACAAGCAAAATTCCTGCTGAAACAGAGGAACTGCAGCAGCTCCACTGCTGTCACCNTTGTCTCAACTTCAGTCTAAGTGAAATCACAGAGTAAAATTATTTAAGTGCTTATTCCTGTCAAAATAATGAGAGAATAACAAAGGCAGCCACCAAATGCCATCACTATGGGTTTCTGGCCCAGATTTATCTGCCAGCTACGTTCATGGCCTGTTAAACCAAAGAAAAGTTATTAAGAATGAAAAAGCAGGAACTGTTTCAGCACTGGCCCTTGTATCTTCATTAATTAAACTGAACAGCTTCACTCCCCTCCCCACCCCCAAACAAGACAAACAACTCATTTTTAAAGCCTGCTGGCTACAAACTTGTTTTCCCCCCCTACCAAAACAGCTCCCTGGGAATTTAAAGATTAAATTTAAAGATAAAATTCAACTCGCTGACAGTACCAAAAAAAAAAAATATTTTGGTGAACCTTTGGGTGAGCATTAGAGCAAAACAGTTCACTAACTATTTGTTGGAGGGTCTGTACCCATTCCAAGTTCAGATTCAAGTTGCCAACTTGTAGTAATCAAACGATGTGGTGAAGGGCACTGGCCACAAAGGACAGACTTTGCAGACAGACCTTGAGTACAATCAGGGCAGGTACTGCAGAGACAGGCCCGGGTGATGTGCAGGTGTGTAACTCAAACCAGGGCCCTCATCTGCTCCTAAACACCAGAGAGGGATCCTACTCTATGGGAAAAGTCATAATCCACCAGCTTTTTCAAGGAACAAGCTGCTTGTATGAGCTTATATTGGCTTAGATGAAACATCTGGGAAGATAAAAACCCCAGGATGGGAATTTAAGCCCCTGGCAGAGAGGGTAGACAGGGAAAGGGCTGCAGGATGCAACAAAACTCCTCCCAGCATATCTGTAATATGTGCACTGAACAAGCAACTCCATTTCCACCCTTATTTTGGAATTATATTAAAAACTGAATCCAAACCAAACAACTGTGATGGTGCCAGATAAGAAGTGCGAATGAAAACGCCATTTTCCTCGACTGCCCAGAACACCAAAAGCAAATCACTCTCTAATGCACTTTGGTGCTATTTTTAGCACCACCCGGAGCAACTCAGGTAAAACACACCAACCTCTCACAGCCCCAGAATTCATCTTTCCTGTTCTATTTCAAGATTTTCTCCCAAAGAATGTGAAACATCTCCGAGGTATTCCATGACTTTTTTAGCAATGTAAGGGGAACCGAGGGCATTAACTGCCCTGGTTTAATTGTATGGCAACAAACCCTGAGATCTAGAACAGCCCTGGCTGTGAAACCAGATCTCACACCTATAATAGAACCATGACTGACACCACCCTGATTAAATCAAATCATGTTTAATGAATGTACCTCTGCTCCTCTTACAATGACACTGAGCTGATGAAAAATTAACAAGACGAAAAATGGACAAGAGCCTCAATAAAGATATGAGAGAGAAAAATCAACTTCCATTTAGAAGGTCTCACTGCAAAGTAAAAACTTCTGCAAGCTTAGCTACAATTCCCAGACCTGAGGCTGAAGAAGTTTACTCATACTGTCTTAAATTGTGCTGCCTGACTTGAGTTTGGACAGGTTTCTTGGCATTGTGTGAGGCCAAGTTCTCTACCAGTAGCCACCAGTGACAGCAGAGACAGGAGCTGGAAGCCACTGGCCCTCCTAAGCCCAGCTGCTCCTTCACTGTCCATCACTGAAGTACCAGCACAGAGTGGTTACTGTACAGTGCACCCTTAGAGCACTAAACGTCAGTTTATCATGAATTACACACTGCATGCTCATTCCATAGTTGTTTTGTACCAAAATGTCAGTAGTTGGCAAGGACTAAGACCAGGACCCTGTTCCAGGAAGATAAAAGAGCTCAAGGTCTGTCATCACCAGTCCTTTGCCTCAGATGCACCAAAAACAAACTTTCTGAGACCTTACATTTGAGTCTAAGTGAAACCAAATTTGCACAAAGCCAGGAACAAGCAAAATTCCTGCTGAAACAGAGGAACTGCAGCAGCTCCACTGCTGTCACCAGTGACTTAAGTGAAAAGGTCACCTCGTGTCTCCCAATTTCTGCTCTGTAAGCAGTGCCACATAAAACAGCAGGACGCTTGTCCTCTGCAGGTCTCACATTCTCATTTTTCAGCCTTCTTTTAAATGAGTTTTTCATTCAGACTATCCCAGTAATTCTAAAATACCAGCTTAAAAAGTAAGCCAAGGGAACTTAAACATGCAAACACTGTAACAGTGGTTACCAAATATTTTCCTCTTCATTCTTTTGTACTTACTTGACAGTATTTTCTTTCCCAGTCCAGTCAGACAGGACATGGATATCAAGCTGGGACAGAAATGCTCTAACCAGAGCTGATATAAGGACTGGAAACAGCCCGTATGCAAACACCACACCTGCCCCAGGAATGCAGCATCACCTGCACCCAGTCCCTGCGCAAATCCTGGGAGGCCACAGCAGAACCCAGTGTATTTACACTTCACAATGAGTAACTGTTTTGTTTAACAGTAAAAAAAAGAAACAAAATCATTTTAGCCACTTCAGAGTTCAGGATTTAGCCACACCTCGGCAGCAAGGCTTGGGGATCTGTTCCTCGCAACTCATTGGTCAAGAGTTGGGCTTAAATCACCAGTTTCAGGTACAACTCAAAACCACCAGTTTCAGCTCCTCTCCATGAATTAAAACAGAATAAACCAGATTTATTTCCCTTTCCGCCACTACAACACCAAACCTTTGCAGAAGGTGCCAGAACTAGAATTAGGGATGTCAATAATGGCCAGCAGGATCATGGCAGCCCCAGCCCAGGCCCCAGGGAAGGGTTTCCCTCTCCTCCACCACTTTGCAGTGCCACATAATACAGACCATCCTTCCTGAAAATAACCTGGAGACCAGGAAAGGCATTTAGTGGGAATGAGAGGGGAGAGGGCTCTGTGTGGAGTACAGCCACAGGGAACCCAGAGCTCTTCACCTTTCCCTCGTTCCCAGGAATTGCACCCTGTCTCTGCCCCACCACAGGCTTTAAAAGTCACAGCCAAGTGCACTGAGAAAAACACCTCTTTTTCAGTAAGAGAGGAGAATAACAATTGTTTACCTTTGCCTACACAGTAGCAGTGCTTTAAACTCTTGTTATGAATTTAGCTTTAGCCATTTTTACTGGAAAATCACAAATATTGAAGCACATCCAAAGCTGTGCTGGGGAACTGAGAGACACCAATGGAACATTCCAATTTTAGACTAATGCTTATCCTACCTTACTGTGTTGCTTCAAAGATAAACCACATTTTCCCCATTCCCCAAACCTGGATTCCCTGGCGAATGAAAACATCCACCTGTGCTGCAAGAAGAAACCAGCTGGGAGCAGAGACACAGACAGGCAGCACTACCTGGAAGTGTCGGGGGGGGCTATTTTAACATGGAAAAGCAGACAGGAGGTAGGTAATGTTATAAAATGCTGCAACAAACCCAGGGTTTTGCATTGTAATCTCTCCCTTGAGGGTCTCAAAAAGTTGCATGGCTTACAAGCTTGAGTGGCTCTGAACTGGGCTGCCTCTTCCTCAAAGAGGAAAACCTCTGCTGACTCCGCATTGAAAACCTTTGGAAGGACTCTCTGCTCCGGGATGCAAAGTGCCTGAAGGAAGAGGTTCTCTTGAAGGGAGTCCTGGTGCCACCTTCCCCGCCACTCCGCTCATGAGCCACCGCAGTAGTGACTAAATTTAGTGCTTCCTGCAAGGATCTCCGCACTGTACCCATCCACTGGGTCATGTGAGTTTGTGCCACTGTCAGTTTGTCTCCAAGGTAATCCATTTTTTTTCCAGCGGAGATGAGAAGTCGATATTCAGCAGCAATTCAAATATATTCTCCTTAACAACCCTGATTTATTTTGCAAAAAGTGATTCCACGTATAAAATATTTGCGGCTAAGGTAAACAGCACTGCACTATCACCCGCAGCATATTCCTGAAATTAAATAACTAAAGATGTGAGGTTGGAGGCTGGTATTTGTCAAGTAGGAAAAAATAAAAGACTTTTCCTACTTACAATCAGATTTCCAGAGTTCCATCAAAATATGTTTAATTCAGCCATGTTAAAGAGAGAAATCAAGGTTTCAATCCTGACACAGTCACTTGAAACGAGTCCATCTGCAAGAACAGAATTAGGCTCCTAATATCTCATTTCAGAGCAGGAAAAGCAACTCCCTTTTTAAGCCAAGTTTTTGCTTTGCTGTAAATATCAGAAGGATGGAAAGAATCTGATTCTCCTGGCTGGGCAGCTGGGCAGGTGACAGTACACTGACCAAAGTTCTGGTGCTCCTATACAATCCATTTAGCAGCAAAGCAATTAGATCTTCTCGAAAATAAATCCAAATTCTTTTCTTCCCAAAAAAACTGTGCAGGAAGGTGTCAGCAGCAGCAGAATCCCCTCCTCATCAGCCCTGCTGTCTTGGGAACCATTCTCAAGTGTTCCCTCCCAAAAACGCGGAGCGAAGCCCGGGAGGTGAAGGGGAGCTGTGTCCAGCCTGGTGCCTTCCTGACGGGACTCGCTGGTGCTCAGAGCCTGCCAAAAGAGCTTCTGGATGACATCAGCTCCTCTGCTCCCCAGGGGCTCCCAGCCGATGGCCAGCACTGGGGCAGCAGCCAGCACAGACTGTCCCTGCTCCTCTCCTCACACGCCCCGGAGCGGCTCCGGGAAGGAGCTGCTGGATGCTCAGCTCTTGGAAGCCCGTCCGTGTCCCAGCGCTCCCCACTAAGGCACACGAGGTTACAAGCAGGAGGACTCTGGGATCCCGACCCCTCCTCTCTGTCCCTCCCTCGCGAGGAAACAATGAGGAGGTGACCAGCCGCAGAGATCTGCCCAAGGAAGGATCTGGGCTGGGCTTTATTATAGTACAGGCAGGGTTACCATGGCAACGCGGGGAACAGCATCTGCTGGCTCCGGAGCAGGCAGGAGTTGCACAGATCTATTGGAATGATTCATAGTTTGCATATATCACGTGTGCTCACTGATTTTAACCCTTCCTGGCCGCGCGGCTCTGCCAGGGAATGTCTCACACCGACACCAGCAGGCTCCCACTGGGAGGGGGCCAAACCTACACCCCACTCCTGCTGCTCAAGGGGCACCCGGGCAGTGCCAGCATCTCCACCTGGTTTATGTGTCATTCACGGACTCAAACAGGGCACATTCAAGCCAGTGACTGTGGGATCAGCACAGGATAATGATTAAGCCAGAGGCTCACACTGAAGTTGAATAGGTCTGACCACTGGAAGCAGTTTTTTTCCACTTTCCTACAATGTTCCCTGTGGGGAAGGACTCCACGACATTCCCCAACTCTGCTCCCTCCCTCCTGCTGCTGGGAGACCACGAGGTCTCTGCAAAGCCCAGAATGACTGAGGGTAACAAGAGGACCCCACGGAAAAAAGCAGCTAAAACCGAGCAGTCAGGTGTCACCAGCCAGGGAATTTCTGGGAACGGTCCATCTGGGAGGACAGCAGGAATAAAAGTTACTGGTTTAAATCAATAAATGTAAATTTATGTCCTAAGTTTGGATTTAGAAGTCCAAAGTCAAGCTGTGACTAGTCCAGGACCAAGCAGAGAGAGGCAAGGCAGGCATGTTGGAAGCTGCTCCTCTCTTGTTTATTCAAGGGGTTTTTTTGGCTGTGCCTTCATTTGCCATACAAAGTACCATGGTCTTACACTGTCCTCTGCTCCTCTGAACTGTCCAGGGAGAGATTCAACGGAACAGAGAATTTCCAGGTAATAGTTGATGCAATGGTTCTTGCATAACATTTTCTTCTAATCAGAAATGTGCCCTGCAGACAAGCACAAGCCCAAGATGCTCTGAGGAAACAGTGTGCCTTGCCTTTTGAGCCCTGTTTTTAAGAGCTGAACTCCACCAACCTGTAACTTACCTCCAAGAAAAACTTCAGTGATAGGAAATGCTACAGTTTAACTTATTCCTCATTTTTGAAATTATTTGTTTTGAAAATTCTCAAATTAGCAGCCTAATAAAACCCCCAGTGATAAAAGGGAATCCAACCAACAAAGAAAATCCCTTTTCCCCCTCACACAGCTCTTCTCTTAAAGAGCTGCAGGATTATTTTCGTACAGAAATGAAGAGAGATCCTTTTGATCAGATGCCCCAAGAGCTGGGCATTTCTTAGATTTGTAGAGAAATAGAAAAAAAATAAATTTATCTACCAGAGTTATGGATAATGCTTCCCAAACTATGGATCCTGCATCAAGGGCTCAATTTAAGGCTCAGTGCACATTTTCACACTGTTTAATCTAATCTTGATATTTCAAACATCTGAGCAAGTGCAGCTCTTGCCTGCTGCAGTGCAGGGATTCTGCATGGGGCATTTTGCCATTCCAGAGGGTTTCAGGCTCCATCTGATCCAGGAGCCCCCCCGGAATAGCAGCCAGAGGGCTCTGGCTGTAGCTGCCAAGTGAGTTTATCAGCAGTTCCTTCAACTCACCAAGACAGGCAGAGCAGAAATGAAACTTAACCCCCCTTCTGGAATATCACCTGGGGCAAACGAGGGGAGAGGCACAGCCAGATTCCACCCAGGATTCACAGAACACACTGTTCCTGCAGCTTGCTGCAAGTGCACGTGACCCAAAGGATCTGAAAATCTACTACAGAATATATACCAATTTTTTATTACATCTCCCCTGAAAAGTTATATCAATTTTGCCATTTTTGTCCTTGGAAGATTCTAAAACTGCTGATTTGAGTCTATCTGCAATACTAAATTTAGGATCTTCTGGTACCATGTGAACACACTGCTGGGTATTGAAGTATCCTCAGCACTTAAATTACTGCTTAGATTTACATCTCAATTAACATCATGGCAAAATGCTTTAGAAAACAATTAGATATGTCTTTACCACCAAATTCAAATGGTTGGAGATTTTTCCACCACTTCAGCTGAAATGTCAGGGAAGTAGAACAAGATGAGCTTTAAGGTCCCCTCTCTTAGGTGCCATGGGCAGGGACACCTCCCACTATCCCAGGTTGCTCCAGCCTGGCCTTGGACACTCCCAGGGATGGGGCAGCAACAGCTTCTCTGGGCACCCTGTGCCAGGGCCTCCCCACCCTCACAGGGAGGAGCTTCTTCCCAACATCTCGTCTAAACCTGCTCTCATTCAGTTTACGTTTGTTCTCCCTTGCCCTGTCACTCCATATGAAGCTCTGTAACACTCCACACAAACTTCACAGCTGGCAAATGCTGCCAGCTGTATTTTAATCAAATAACAGCATGTGAGTTACATGTGGGCTCTATTTAGCTCTTCTGGTGATTCCACATCATTTCAAACTCATCAGCCTAAACATTGGTCACCCCACACAGATGTTCCCTGACTGTCCCCCAGCCCTTCAGCCCAGCCTGAGTGAGGGTTTGTTCCTGAACAACAACAGCACAAAACCATCTTCTACCCTTGACAAATCCTAGTGATTATCTTACCCTGCAGCCACCCTGGGTCTGTCAGGGATCTGCAGCTCCAGAAAACAGAGAGCACACACTGCTACCCAAGCTGCACAACTAATTACCTTGGCACAAATGGGCCCTCGTTATTCAAACATCGGTGGATACTTCTATTATGAACAGCCATTCCACCTCCGGCTCAAAAATACAACCCTGCACAAAGAAGTAACAATACTTATTTTCCCCCTCATTCAGCAGCAGAACAAAATTCCATGGTTACATTATATTTTCCAATAGGTGTAATTACGTTAATGACTCTGTAGGACTGGAAGGTCAATTCAAAGCAGGCCTGCACCTAGCACTCACAGAACACACACCCTGGGAGAGGCAGGTGGGACCCGCAGCCTCACGACAGGTGTGAGTCCTTCCAGCCCACAGGTCCCCCCATCCCCACCTCCCTCCCAGCAGCACCAACGTGCATGAACTGGGAAGGAAATCCACTGAAGACCCACCAAGGAGACACCAGGGGTTAGTTTTCACTTCTACTGGGTCCCTGAATGAGCCTTTGTCAGCAAAGGACATGGAACAGAAGGACGGTCAACCTTTGTTTTCACAGTGAGTCCAAACTGTCTCTGCTCTTCCCTTGTGGAAGTCTCAGTCACAAATTCACTCTCCTGAAGGGTTTCTCCTGCCTCCCCTCACTGCTCCACTTCAGCTGGCAATTAGCAATAATTCCTGCCTTTCTGAAGGGTTTTCTGGGAGGCCTCAGCCCACGTACAAACAGCATGACCGAGTCCTTGTGAAGAACACAACAGTTCCAGTCCCACCTCGGGGCTCTGAGTTTATCCCTCTTGCCCCCCCAGGAGCAGAGCCTGTCCTTGTAAGGCTGTGCTGGCCCTGCATTCCACACCGGCTCTCTTGCTGTTTCATTAGTAAGAGAACTTAATTTAACCTCTTGTGTTTGACACTATGGACTATTTAAAGACCCAGCATGGCTCCAGACTCAATTACTCTTGGGTTCCTCAGACACTACCAAAAAAATCACAGTTTTACAGGCTCCTTATTTTGGCCTCTGTATTCTGTATTTTGCCACCTGAATTGTCACATTTGAAGGAGCAGCAAGCATTCCTAACTCCAGGCTGAATTTCTTAGGTGCAACATCCCATCATGAAGATTTCTGCTATGTCACCTTTAAATTCTCTGGTCTAGTGGAAGGTGTCCCTGCCCAGGGCAGGGGTTGGAACAAGCTTTAAGGGCCCTTCCAGCCCAAATCATTTCATGATACTATGATTCCATGGCAGTTACCTAGATTGTCCACCCCTCCAATCCAAAAATTCCCATGAAATTTGACACAGCCAAAGATAAAAGGCCTTGGTGGTTTTATCTGCTTTCTTTTGGTTTTTATTTTTCATGGTGATATTATACCACATCCAGATGCCCAGACTCCTTCACCTGCCCCAACAGCCACAGTTTACACTCAAAAGAAAAAAATAAAAACAAAAAAAGAGAGAAATAAGACTGGAATGGATAGAGTGTTTTAACACAAGGACTTTGTACAGTGTCCACACAGAGAATCTGTAACCTGAAACCCCGGGTATCTCAATATTTACTCTAAATGTTTGGTTTTGAGTCCTACTTTCCCTTCCTACTGAAAAGAAGCAAGTTAAGCTCAGGTCTGCAGCTCTGCTTTACGGTTATTCAGGATCTTAGACAATTTGCACAGAGAACTTGACATGAGAGGTGTTCCCCTTGCACACAGCCAACTACGAGAGGCTGAAATTCCATTTCCAGAGTTTTTCCTTATATTAGGTCACTTTAAAAGCCCCGAGAGGCCTCACAAACCAGTGAGAGGAGAGACTGCAGAGGCAACAGGCTCTAGGTCAATACTGGTAAAGTTTACACAAGCACACATTGATATTAAACACTTTGAAAGAAAGGTGCTAAAGCAGGTCATGGAATATCCCTCAATGTAGCCCATGGCTACTTTAAAAATCATTATTTTAAACACAGGTAATAAATACCTCAGAGAAACACTGATTTCTCACAGTTTTTCTTATGTATTTTATTATATTTTTTATTTTAATGTATTTTAATATCATCTATATTTTTTTTATCTATTATGTCTTTTATATATTTTAAAATATGAATTTAAAAATACGTATTTAAAATATGCATTTTATGTATTTTTTAATTTTATATACTTTATATATACATAATTTAAAATTATGTAACTTCTAAGGTGGGAAACAGTTTGGAATTCAGTGCCAGTGCTTTACAGACCAATACTTTTCACGGCTTTCTGCAGATTGAAGAGCAAAATGAAACTTCCTGGTGCTTATGCACCGTAACTGCAGAAAGCCCCACGGAATACAACTGTCACTGCAATCTGCAATGTTTTTTCACCCTATTTTGTACCATTTTTCCTGACTCTGACCATTCCAGTCCACCAATGGGTAACTGCTCAGCTGAAGGTTCTACCTGCATATGGATTCCCATCTCCTTCCAGTGGATAAAACACTTCCCCTGGCACAGAATGGGAACATTCTGTTTCCAACAGAACAGTGGAAAAACTGCAAAAAGCTGTTTCAGGGTTGTGTTGTGTGTGCAGCTGATTAAACCTCCCTCTGCAAGGCCCCAGAGCACTTTTATATACGAAGAGACACTTCCACATGTTTTACTCTTCCATCTTTTACCAACATGGAGTCCCTGGTGTGACCAATGGATTTGGAACACCCCGAGCAGGACCAGCTCAGGAATGGTGCTGGGCCTCCCCCTCTCCCGGATGAAATGGAGGGTTTATCCCAGTGGGTTTTGCCATGTTTGTTAAAGGTTGCACCCTGACTGCTCCAGATCCACCTGCCAGTCCCCCCAGGCTGCCCCTGCCCACCAGGAATGCTCAGCTCTCCTGCTCTCATCCACAGCCTCTCCACCATTCCCTTCCCAACATGATCCATTGGTACCACCTGGCTGACACCCCTGGTGTGGGGTCTCCATCTCCAGAGACATTCCAAACCCACCTGCATGTGTTTCTGTGTCACCTGCTCCAGGTGACATTACCTTGGCAGGGGGTTGGACTGGGTGATCTCCAGAGGTCCCTTCCAATCACAGCTATTCTGGGATTCAGGGATTCTGGGATTCACACTTTAGCTAATCACTCTGAGGGTAGATGTCTGTTTGTCACACATATATAACACTCCTGCACACTGTAACAACAACAAAAATAAACCACAGCATCATCACCTCAGGAAGAGACAATGCTGTCCCTTGTGTTCCCCTTTAAGTCAAGTCATGTGTAAATACAATACTTCCACTTCCTAAGGATTTAAAGTAAAATTGGTAACAGAAGGGGCAATGTGAACCAGGGAAAGAGGAAGCACAGACTGAGTCTTGTCACGTTCCAAATGCACTTTCCTCTGAATTAATCAATATTAGAGAAACACCTTTAAATTTGCATTCCTTGTTCCCCTTACAGAACTACCTTTGTGATAAACACAGTAATAGTTTTCATGACTGAACGCTCCACGTACTCGTCTATACCTGCCAAAATAATTTTACCATTCTACTACCATGGTGATCCTTGATGGGATCAGTGAAAAACTGCCTTTCTCATTTTATTTGTAATCAAAAAGTCAGCCATCCTTTCTCTGCAAAGGATTCTGTGCACTTTTGCAGTAGCATGTAGTTATTCCAAGATTAATAAAAATTTATGAAGGTAACTTTGAAATATAATTATTATATTATATATTTTATATGGGTTTGTATATTTTACATTTAACATATAATTGTATGTTTATGTTTTTAAACAATTTAAATACAATTATCAGTAATAATTGCAACAACTAAAGTACAACAGTATTTCAGAAAATGTTAATTCTTTTGTCTCCCAAACTATGTTTCTCCTGAACCTAAGCAAGGCCCAACTAAACATCCTGAACATGCACAGCTTTTGTACCTTGAATTGTTCCAGTGTAAAACAAAGCTATCAATGTTAAAGCTGAGGAAACCAGCTAAAAATATACAATGTTGTTTGCAAGCCCACATCCACAGTCCTGCAGCACTTCCCTTCCAGCTCAATGGAGGAGGAAAAACTGAAAAAACAGGAACAGGAAATTCCTACAGTACAAACAGGCTCGAAAGAACTAAACACATTTTCTTTACATTTCTTTATGTCTGACAGATCAAGCCAAGGAAAAGATGGATAGTTACAGGTGGTTATTTAATTTACACTAATAAAAATGCATGATGAACATGCCAAGAATCTCCATGCACTAGGGAGGGAAAATAAAATAATGCCATAGCCAGGGCTCTTTCCAACACAGGGGCAGTTGCTGCTCCATCACTTGACTTGGCAGCCTCTCACATGTTAAACACAGGTAACCACAAAACATCTTTAGCAAAGACTTCCCAGGCACAGAATGTGCCCTAAAATCCCTCCAACTGCTGAACTTTCTCAGAGGGCAAAGAGGGTGAGTGGAGTGCAAGAAAACAAGCAGAACATGTTGCTCCTGCTCCACACCACCTGCCTGGAGTGATTTCACAGCATTTCTCCCCACAGAGGGTGCTCAGGAAATCTCCAGCTACTGAACTACTGAAGGCTCAGATCTGACTTACAGAACTCAGAGAACATTCTGAAGGAAGAGCTGTTTTGTGTGTGTGTGCAAGGGATTTCCTTCTTCAAAGAGCAGAAGCAAGGAGCTGGAGGGTAAAACTGCATCTTAGCCCATTTCAGCCGTTCCCTGCACATCACACACTGCCTGTGTAAACCACTGCCCTTCCATTTTCTCCCTACAAAACACTATTCCCTGCACTCCTCACATCACCTGCTTCTTGACAGCAGTAAGCAGAACAAATAACAAGTAGAAGTTAACACATTTTAACTTGCCACGTCCCATTTTGACAAGGGCAAGTAGATTCATTTGCCATCGCTGTGTAACACTAAGTGCACACACAGCTCCTTTACCTTCAGGTCCCTGCTCTTACTGCCTCCTCCTCCTCCTCCTCCTGGCACAGCACAACAGCCCCACAACAGCCCCGACACAGTCAATGCACTGCAGGGGACCCCAGCTTGCCCCAGGCTATGCCCAGACAGTGCCTGGGATGGGGCCACGGTTGAACCTGCTTCTCAGGGTCACAGTCACAGATGTGGCCTTACCCACATTTTTTAGATTAAGTGCATTATTTCCTGCTCCATCTAGAGCTTTCTGGAGCTGAAGGGTTGCTTTGCTGAAAATTCCTTCTGTGTCCTCAACCAGACTGGACGTGTTTTCTGCCCTGAACTGTGCAATGCTGCTGAACTATGGGATGAGCCCAGAAGTAAACTCATCCTCATCTGACACCGGCAACCCCCAGCCCTGGCAATCAAACCTTCCCATGTGCCCTGTGGTTAGCACTCAACCCATACTGCCTCCTCTCAGGTGTCAGGGATTTATCAGCCTCCACCATGAATCACTAAACCAAATACGACATTTTTTCCAAACTTCACTCAGACTCCAGATATACCTGAAGTTACATTTTAAGACCAGCTTTGCCCTGCAGTACAAAGCCTGTCATATCCTGAGGAAAGTCTTCCACAAAGAGCTACTTTCCCCGTGCTCAAGTTGCTCCCTGAAACACCGTTTCCTTTCAGTACAGTAAACAGGCACTGGCTGCACGAACAACTCACAACTGCTGAAAGAACAGGAACAATACTGGGAACTTGGCTGTCTCCCAGCATCAGCGACATGGACAACAGCTTGGGAAAGCAGGAACTGAGTCAAAACAACTTTAGATCAGAATACTAGGAGGGAGGCAGTGAAGTTGCCGTTGCTTTGTGAGTATAAATGAGGTTTTAACAATCCACTTCAGCCACGTATCACAGAATCACAGACTGGTCTGGATTGGAAGGGACTTTAAATACCATGCAGTGCCACCCCTGCCATGGGCAGGGACACCTCCCACTATCCCAGGTGGCTCCAACCTGGCCTTGGACACTTCCAGGGATGGGGCAGCCACAGCTTCTCTGGGCACCCTGTGCCAGGGCCTCACCAATCTGACAAGTAAGAGCTTTTTCAGAAGTATATTCACTACTTCAGAGTTAAAATAAGGGCAGGGGGTCAGGGGCAGACAACCCCCCTCTTCCAGCTGCTCTGAGCCTGGAACAACACAGCCATTACAAAAAACCTACCCGGTGAACAAACAATTACATCTGACTCAATGAAAACCTTAACGCGACAAGTTAACCTAGAATGTGCTACTTCACGGAGGCATTTTATGGTAAATTAAACTTCATACCGCCCGTAATTACAACAAACTGCCTGGACCCAGCGCGTGGCCGCGGTCCAGCAGCGCTGACCGATGGAACAGCAGCACTCCCTCGTGTTCCTGCACAGAACCGGCCTCCTCGGGACGGGTTAGCCCTCTGACTGCTCCCAGCAACGGCAAAGGAGGCACAATTCCTCTTCCCGGGCAGCTTCCAGGAACTGGGGAATTGCCTTTCCACATTTTTCACTGCAGAAGGGCATCATTTATTCGGGTTATCCGAAAGGCTACTGACACCAGCAGAGAAGATACACCCAGACATTACCTGGGTGTGAGGGATTTTTAACTCTTTGGAGGAAACTATCCCTGAAACACGACTGCCTCATCACCAAAAGCAAACCCCACAAGGGAACAGCAGCACAGTGCATAGGAAACCCCCCAGCAGAACACACGGA
Organism: Calyptomena viridis; assembly: GCA_013390005.1. Taxonomy (NCBI): domain Eukaryota; kingdom Metazoa; phylum Chordata; class Aves; order Passeriformes; family Eurylaimidae; genus Calyptomena; species Calyptomena viridis. The sequence goes on along the minus strand of WEIV01019653.1, from coordinate 16,098 downwards.
GGGAAGGCACACCATGACTGCACAGAGCACCTTCCTTCCCTCCCCTGGAGCAGGATAATCCTCCCTCCGGGCAGGGATGACCCCCACCCATGGCTGCAGGACAATGGTTACGGTTTCCTTCCATCACCCACCCAAACACTGTCATCACAGTGACACGTCACAGCAGTGGTTTATTAACCTGCTGCCACTTCCTCTGCTGTCATCTGATGAAAGGCATCAACACCACTCCTTAAAGGTAGAAACTAAGATCTTGTCAAAACAAAATTTAGTCTGAATTCTTTCTTAAACACCACATTTTTCTTTGGAATTTATAATCATTGTTTAACAACTGTCAATAAAGAATATGAAGGTCTTTTTAAACCCTTGCAGTGCTGCAGGGTAACATTTTATTTAAAACATGCCACTTTCTTTTGACTGCTTTCAGGATGCAGGATTTCTTTGCTGTTTAAACAAAGACAGGAGTCAGATTGAGAAGAAACAACTTGTCAAGAACAGTACGAGCATGGTCAGGAGATCCAGCACCACATCCATACCCAGAGTGCCAAAACTGAGCAACAAATCCAGAGCCCACTGTCCCATCAACTGTGTGTCACAGATCACATATGAATAACAGAGAGCTGCAAGACTCAGGAGAGTTTCTCTGCTCCTAACAGGACACTGGCCTCCCATCAGAGGCTTTTCACACCTTCACTTTGTTAAAGTGGAACCAAAGTCACTTAGATCATAATGTTGCCATGTTCTCAAGGTATCTTCAGCCACCTACCTGCCCCAGGTGCTTTTCCTGTCACACTTGGCTGAACTAATGAAATACCTGTTTGTCAGGGCTTGGCAGGGGCTGCCCAGGGAGGTTTGGAGTCCCCACCCCTGGAGGTGCCCAAGGAATGACTGGATGTGGTATTCAGTGCTCTGGGCTGGAGGACAAGGTGGGAATCAGTTACAGGTTGAACTCAGTGATCCCAGAGGTCTTTTCCAACCTGAGTGATTCTGTAATTCTGTTTGATGAGGTGTTGGGATTGATGCATCCACCACATGCACTGTGGTGCCAGACCAGGCCAACATCTGGCTGTCAAGAGAATGCCCACAATTCACTAGAGTCCTTAGTGCACTCTTGTATGAGAGGATGCTTTGGTAGCTGCTCTCAGGTCTTTGTGCTGCGTTCTGTTACCTACTGGCTTCATTTCTTATCTGACTGCAATCACAGACCTCCCTGTGGAGCCCCAGGATTTTGACTGCTGATGGCCTCGACACCCCAGCAGCACAGCTGGAGGCCCAGCCAGGACCCTGAGTAGGTCCCTAACTCAGAACCAAAGCAGACCACACCCTCCTGAAGGTGGCTCAGCAGAACAACCACCAAAGTCATGGCTGGTTCCTCACCAAGGTTCTGAACATCACACCCGGTCCGGTTCACATCCTCACACCAACCCTCTCCTCCCCATCAGCAAGTGTTCCAAATCATCCAGGGCTCCTTTTCCTTCAGCACCTGTTGTGGGACACACCCAGAGCTTTCCCATCTCCTGCCAGCTCTGCTCCTGCTGCAGGAAGTCTGGCCTCTCCTCACTGAACTGGCTTATGATACCTGGTCCTACCTATGACAGCGATCACTGTTGGTCCATGTGCTCCTGCAGAAACCTCAGGCAGAGCAAAAAAGAGATGATATCATCAAAATTCCAGCCCCCACAAAATGTCCTGGGGCAGAGCAAGAATTGCTGACAACTGAGATGGCCAAGGGCAGGAACAGAACCCAACCCAAGTGCTCCACTAGTGGCTGTGTCCACAAGGAAGCCAAAAAAGCTGGTTATTGGTCAAAGGGCACTGGAACAGGAAACCCCAGTGCTGTGGCTGCACACCTGGCATGACAAGTCTGACAGTGTGACTGATGCAAACAGCTGGACAAGACCATTGCTCTGCACTTGAAGGACCTACTGTGCAAGTCAGACCTAAAGATGTTGTGTGTCAGCTGCACCAAAGCTCTTCACCAGCTGGGAAGGGGATGATGGATATCCCACCACCCTGGAAAATACTCAAAAGTAACAAATATCACATATGGTCACTGCAAGACTGGCACTCGAATACATAATTATAATAATTAATCAATTAGAGATGATGAAAAGATACCAGCAAGGAGGAAGGTATGTGGCAGAACAGAGGAGGAAGTGATGATGTGGAACACAGCTGCCAGTGCCTGAAGGGAGTCTGCAGGGAAGATGGAGAGAGACTATTTACAAGGGCCTGGAGTGACAGGACAAGGGGGAATGGCTTCAAACTGAGAGTGGATTTAGATTGGATTTTAGGAAGAAATTCTTCCCCGTGAGGATGGGGAGGCCCTGGCACAGGGTGCCCAGAGAAGCTGTGGCTGCCCCATCCCTGGAAGTGTCCAAGGCCAGGTTGGAGCAACCTGGGACAGTGGGAGGTGTCCCTGCCCATGGCAGGGGGTGAAACAAAATGAGCTTTAAGGCCCCTTCTAATCCACACCATGCTGTGATTTCGATTCCCTGATTCTCAAAGTCCCCTCCTAGAGACTCCTAAAAGCTTACACCACAATCCCCAAGACACATCAGCACTCATGGCTTTCCTCTCTTATTGTTCTGGCTTTTTGCTACTCGGCACAGCTGCAGCAATACTTCTCATTAGTCCATCTAAAGACCAATCCCTGGTCTTCCCAAGGAACATGCCTCTCAGTAATCCCTACTTCAGTGTGATGCATCAGGCTACAGCAAACACCAGCCAAGGGGGAGCTGCACCCCCAGCCCTGCAGGACACCTTGCTAGGAGTGCAAATGATCCAGGTTTGATAAACTTTCTCCTCTTCTCATTATTACAACTCAAACTGAGAAGGGAGCTCAAGGTACAGTTACTGGACATCTAATACAGCCCATGGAACAAAACGTCTCGCCGGACACAAAGACACTCCTCAGAATCCTGGAGCTGTCATTCACCCACAGGACACAGGGCACAGACTTGTCAGTCACCACTTCCCACAGACTCGGGCACACCACAAACTCTGCAGTGCTCAGGAAATACTATTTGTCACAGTAAGGCACATCCTGTTCAAAGATCAGAAGAAGAATCAGCAAGGAATGAGCAGAGAGCTGGACTGAGAGGGTCCAGGGATGTCCAGTGACTCCACCCCTGCAGGAGTAAAACAAATACACAGCAGAGGAGATGCCCACCAGCAACTCCAAAGAGTAGCTTTAAGAATAGATTGTCATTAAAATATTTCTTAATTAAGAGTTATGGCTTCTTCAGGTACTTCTGCCTAATGAATAAAACATTTTAGCTCCCCAAGACAGATTAAATAACACTTGACAACCAACCCCCAAATCTCTGGTTACTCCTGACTGTAAGTAGAGAGAATTGATAAATATCTTCTTAGTAGCCCTCAGCTACAACAGCAGCACAGAAAGTGACAGAAGGCACAACTGTGTTTGTCCCTTAAATTTCTTTTTTAGTATCAGGAATATCACAAATGTCCTTCCAATATTTTCCTGCAACATATCAGGAGAGTGTACACAAATGAAAATGCCCCAGGAATACTTCAAGGCCTCTAAAATAGAATATACACTCAGAAAATACAACATACCTGTCCTGTTACAGACTAGAACTGCACAACAGTAGATCCCACCATCCCAGAGATCTTCTGGAGTGATCCAAAGTTTGGGTTAATTGGGGTTTTTTTCTGGCCTCATGGAAAATCACAAGTCAGAGCAAGAGCAGGGACAGAGCTTTTTCAGACTTCTCACACTGACAGACCACAAAGAACATCCACCCCCTCATCACACTAATGACTAATTTTTTAGTGTGCAATTTAAAGAAAGCTCATCTCCTAAAAGTCTAGCTGGTCAAAAAAAAAAAAATTAATGTCCAAACACTTTGATATTTTACACTACTACAGTCTCCAACGGGAGTTCTTTACTATTTTGCCTCCCGGCAGCAAGAAATTTGCAGTGTGTAATCTCACATCACAACAGATCAAAGCACATACAGACAAGGACTGTATAATTAAACTGGAAGTGAGGGAAGGAAACTCTTGCTGGAGTTTCAAAATGCAATAGCAAACAGCTGACATGAAAAGTTTTGGTGTCAGTGCTGATTACACACTGAATTTATTGCTGAAAAAATTGAGATTAATTGCAAGCTGCAACAAACAAATGAAAACTGATCATTGATGAGTAGAGGCGAAATTAAAACATTAAGCAATTAGTTCAAAGCAATACAATATCTATTCATAAAGGCTTTACAAATCGAATTTATGTTTTATAAACATGACAATTTCAAACACACAGCAGTCACTGTGCAGAGCTGGCAGGGCAGCACAGTCAGAGCAGCCTGTTAAAAAGAGCTTTTCACGACAGAGAACCCTGAGGAGTGTTTGAAGAGGAAGTGATCACTGAGACATCGAAACCTATGAGCACTCAAATTAAAAAAGGAGCAAGGAATTGTGAAGTTACACCCTCCTAAGGCCATTATCACAGGCCATTTTACTGGGATAGGAGGCAGTGGCTGGAGGCAGCAGCAGGGCAGGAGGGTCCTGGGGCAGCAGCTCCAGGGGCCAGGGAGAGCTTTAACACAAAGAGGAAGACTATTCCTCATACACAGTAGGCAAAACTACAATTCCCATGGATAGGCATAAACAAGGAAGAAATTTTGACTCCTAAAAGGGTTTTCTGAGACACATTCAAGTAGTCTGAATTTTCAAGTGAGCATTAAAGATAAAACAGACTTTCTTACCCAAAATAAACGCCAAGTTTCGTGCTACTACTCAGAAAGGAACTGCCAAGTAAAGCCTTCACTACATATGAACATTCCCATGATTTCTGAAGACAGCTGAGAACACCCAGCTCTGGAATTACAGACCACACTTACCCACAGGTACTGCAAGAACTTCAGCAGACATGGACAGTAATAATACTCCATTTTCCAGAGCTCCGAGTCAACGCAAACCCATCCCGGTTCCAGGCAGCCTCTCCGCTCTCCCCGCCTCCAGCACAACTTAAAAGCAGGCTGGAGCAATTAAAAGCAACATGAATAATGTACCGTGTGTGTCTGTGGCCCCACGTCACCGCGGGCTCGGTGCCTTTAACACACTCTGGGGCTCCTCAGCAGCAGCGCTGAGCCACCGGCAGCACGTGACTTACCCACTTGTTATTGAGCATCTAAGTGCTCCCACTGCTCCCATCCCGGTAATCCGGAATGGGTTAGGCTAGAATTAGTGCCAGGACTTTGGGTTTCACAGTAAAAAGCCTTTCAGAAGCAAAGGGAAGCTCTAACCCCCCTCGGTTTGCAGGGCTGGTTATGAAACGCTCTTAGCGCCACCGGGGCCGCTCGCTGACCTTGTTTTTTGGTGATGTACAAGAAAAAGAAAAACCCACACGTGCAAGAAAAGCCCCTGCTTTTATATTCTTCTCATACAAAAATGGCTTTTGTGAGCGAGAAGAAATAGACACAACAAAGCGGCTTTTTATACATCTCTGGAATGTTCCCAGCAAATGAAAACTGCCAAAAAAGGAAGAAAGCCCAGGCAGAGGAGTTTTAACCACCTCCTCAGGCTGGGCTGAGAAATGGGAAGTGGTGGAGATGTTGGACATCAGCAGTGGGCGGTTTGCGATGAGCAGAAACAGGAACTGTAACACTGCTTTTTCTACCTACATCCTTTTTTTTGATGGAAAAAGGAAAGGTAAGTGACAGGAGCCCAGCACAGAGGGGACACCCCACTGCCTGTCCCCTCCTGGCACTCCTCCAGATGTCACCTTTCCAAGGGAGGGACAAGGAGGAGGTGACACAAAACAGTTTCCAGGATGCTGCAGCCTCCTTTCCTTGAAATTTTGGTACTTTTAAGAAAAATACCCCTCACTTTCTAATCACCACCTACAAGATCCTGCAAAGCTGACAGATTATTTTGATTCTCTTCCAGGATCAGTCAATTTTTGGGAAACAACTCGCTCATGCTGGGTTTCAGTACATCCCATTTCGACCTGAGCAGGAGTGAAGCTGCAACATTAGAGGCTTTACAGAATCCAAAAAAGAGAAGGTTTGATTTTCAGAAACAACTGGTGAACTGTGACAAGCCAAACTATAAATTCATCTGCACATGTTTATAAAATATTTATCTTCTCTCCCTTGCAGTTAATTTCCAAAATATTTTAAGAGTCAGCTCATAATTTTCTTCAACAAACCCTTCTCCACCCACACATCATAGTCACAAATAAATGCATCTTGCCATGGAGACCATCAGAGACATTTTCCTCGCCAGAGGACAAAAAACCTGAAAAGTTTAACATAAAATACATAAATAATATGACGAGAGGCTTCCAAATAATTCATGCCCACACCAGTTCTAGCAGCAGAGTGCTCTGTTCCATCTGCCCAAAGCAGCAGTTTTAGTCATAACCCACAGCTGTTCTAAAGCTGCTCCATTTCCAGGTGAAGGTGCAAATCTTCAGCCCCAGAGTGGGACTGACCACAGTTACTGTACTGGGAGGATGAGTCCCAGCACACATTCCTCAGATTTTAATTCCCAAGACTCCTATCAGTCTTGATGATTCACTCAGGAATGGAGGCTTGTGCCCAAAGGTCAGAAGATTAAAGTCCTGACCCAGCTGTGATGGGATCACTGCAATTCACGACATTCAACACTTGCTGATACCTTCTGAACTCCCAGTGGTTGTCCCTGACCTGCTGGAGGTGCAGGGCCTTCCCGAGTGTGCAACAGCCACACGTCCACCCACAGGTACAAAACCCTCCCTGCCCAGAGCAAACACGAGAACAACTTCATTTCCATACCTAAACTGTGCTGCAGCAGGGCTGAAACAGAGACAAGTACCACTGGTAGCAAGCACACAGGTGATTACACTCCAGCAGTGATGCTGGAATCTTTATAAAAGCCTTACTCTGTTTCTTAAGCAAAACAAACTCAAAATAACTAAAAAATGCAATTCACATGAGTGTTAAATCTCAAGAGCATCACCCTTTGCTATTGCAATCCCATATTGTCGAATATATTGTAATGGTCTGTTTTCAAAGTCCTCCCATGTAATGTTTTGAAAACCAACATAATAACAAGTATGTATCTCTGGGATATAATCAGAAATTACTTCCCCAGAGGTAAAATGATACTAATGCACCTTGCTTCCACACCAAACTGTGTTCATCCACAAGAACCTAGTTCATTTGCTGTCCTGGCAAGTGCCATTCAAGCAGTTGTTTATTATCACAGGCAGGTGGGGAATAATGCAACTAACAGATATTCCTGTAGCTTGGTTTGTCTAATACCAAAGGATATCAGTATCAGTTGATCACTTTGCTTCAGTGATGAATGTGAATCAAAGTGATTCGTTCATTTTACAATAAAACTGGTCACTTTGAGCACTGAGTCTCACTACAATGATACCAATATCCTGAGGAACACGCACTGTCAAGTAGTTTTGTCACTATGACACAAGGAAAAACAAATAACTTCCCAACTACACAACCACCACAAACAACATCAGCACAATGTCAGATGTTTCCATCTAATCCTGCTTTCCAGGTGCACCAAGGTAAACCCAAACGGTGCTGAAATTCCAAGGAAATATGTGATGTGACTCTCCCGTGGCTCTTTCCTGACCCCTCGTGTCCCTCCACCTCTCACACTGCCATGTGTCTCTCCACCAGAGGGGAGTGTTGGAACGCGCTGAGGAACAGCGACTCCACACCCAAAGTCTGCATTTTCTCCAAATAAAGCAAAGGCCTAACCTTGGTGCAGAAGGAATGGTTCAGTTTTACATAATCTTCTGCAATACCTGTGTGGGGCTGTGGAAGATACGAGTGTGGTGAGTAATCCACCTCCCGAGCACAGGTAAGAGCCCTTTCTGTGCACCCTCTCACTCACACTTTACACACAGCAGGACCAGGCTGCCCTTTGGCTCCCAGGGCACTGCACAACAAACACACCCTGACAGGGCTTTCCACAGCAACACCAAGGAGTAAAGCACTTGAATTCCAGAGGATGATAGATACAGCAGTATTCTCCCTTTTCGTGGGGCTGAGTCTTCCTTTCCCACCTTCCTTTCCCATCTCTGGCTACATCTGGTGAAGTTTAAGGACTATTCTGAGTAAGCTCCCAACTAACAACCAAGTTGGAGAATTACAGTCCTGTTTATCTGAGTACAGCACCTGAACAGGTCAGTTATCCCAGCACCACCTTTACACACTTGCACCCTGAGCTGATGGCATGTAACAATTTCTAGAGATTAAATGATAACTGCAAATTCTGTAAGTATCCCAACCTTCCCCTCAGATGAAGTCCCTGCTAGGAATGGAAAAGAGAAGGGGATATCAGCTGTTGGATACCTTCCACGAAGTTTTAAGACTAGAATTGGAACAACATGAGCTTGTTTCCAAAACCCCTACTAGAAAACTTGCTTATAAAATCCTGTAGGTTTGGGCGTTGTATTTTTTTTTACTAGAAAAGAAAAAGTAACTCTGTTACTTTCTTTTTATTATCTTTTTGTGTGTCCCCTGCCAAAGGGCTGTAAATAGAGTGAGTAATGACAGAACAGGGGCTCTGCAGAGGGCAGTGCAGCTCCTCACCACGCGGCACAAAGAGAGGCCGGGGAGGGTTGACCTTGGGACAGTCCATGTAACAACATCCTTCAGTCTCCCCTTTCCAAATCATTTATTTCCCTCACAAAATGCTGGTATTTCACTTATTATACGGTTTTTGAAAGATCCAGATCTTCATTTTGTATTTCAGAACAGCATCTGGACATAGGGTGCTATTTCTCAACACAGATTCATCTGTGGGCCAAAGTCAGGACATCCTTCTGAAACTGAGAGTATCACCCAAAAACTGTAAGTGGGAATTCATCCCAAAAGCATGTGTATGAGAAACAAATCAGGCTACCCAAATTGTCAGCTGTCATCCTTCACAGGAACAGTTCTGTACCTCTTACAGAAAGAAAATTAAACCCATTTCTCAGGCTTTGACATGGTTCTGTTTGTCTGCATAAGAAAAACCCATAACGCTCTAGAGCCATCCTAGGAGTTCAGGGTGAAAATTCTTCACTGGGGAAGCCAAAGGAACAAGCTGCATGGCTGATGGTGTGTGAAGTGTGGGCAGGAAGCAGTGGGGTGGGACCCCAGGGAGGAACCACTTCTACTCCCCAGCAAGTGCATCTCTGCCAGGGCACACACACACATCTCTCCTGTCTTAGCCCTTGGCAAGAAGGAAAACAGAGCTGCACCTCCCTCATCCCTCCCAAAATCCTCCTCCAAGATCACATACCGTCCCGAAATCCACTCTTCTCTCCTTAAAGAAACTGTGGCGGCTCCTCTGAGCAGACACCAGGGAAAAGTCTGTTCCCTCTGTTTTGTCTGAACTCTGCTTGGCCCACTCTTTCCTAGAAGCCTGTAAAATACAGTTGTGAATGTTGTTAGATAAAATGCATACACACATATATATTTTTATATATATAAAATGCCCTTTTCAAAAAAATAAAACCAACAGAGGAAGTTCAAAGCTGAAAACACAAACTGGAGAAACATTATAGCCATGAGCTTCCTATGCTTTAATCAAAGAATTATAGAATCATTAAGACTGGAAAAAGAGCTCCAAGATCATCAAGTCCAGCATCTGGACTGCATTCACACGTTAAAGGAATCTCCCTGTTAAGGGAATCTCTTGCCTCCACCTCCAGCAGTGGAGTTCCACAGACGAATGAAGGCCATCTACCCAGTAAAAATAAAATTTGCTTCATTCAGAAAAAGACAAAAAACAAAGAGGTCCAAAAAGATCACTGCTGACAACTTCTAAAATAAACCAAATTACTTCTTTTCAAGTAAAGACAGAATTAAGAGAGGTAACAATTTAACATCCCAGGTTCATAGCATTAACAAAATGATAAACACACATTTTAAAACTTTTTCAAGGTCTTCATGGAAAAATCAATAAATATTTATAGACTTAAAGCAAAAATCTGGTCACCTAATACAATGCACACTTCTCAAGAAAACAGAACCCAAGAGGAAACGAACTCTAGTGAAAAGTACAGGCCTGTTCCTTTGCTGCAGAGTCACAGCTGCTGCTGGAAAGTGTACAGAGGACAAGAAAGGCTTTAATAAACAAAGCGCAATTTCAGTTACAGGAAACACTTCAACATCATTTGGAAATACCTTTTTATCCTCGTGGAAGAAGAATTCTGACTGAGCTGACACCTTGTGTTTCCACCCATGATCCATGCCTTCCAGGGGGAAGCTCTGCCTGGACTGATGCAGATCCTTCCTTCCCCTCACCTCCTGCATCAGGGTCAGACTGTCTCGTCCTTGGCGGCATTTTTCCGAGTAGGAACGTCTCAGATCCGGGGGTGCAGTTCCAAAACCAGACGTGTAGCTCTTCCAATCAATTCTGCTTTTCACATTGCACGAGTTGCTCTCACAGGTCACCTTATTTGCATTGTCTTTGCTCCTTGTTGTAGAGCCCCTCACTACATTTTTGCTCCAATCAGCTGCTGGGGACACCTCCAAGAACTGTTCTTTTGTCACCAACTTCTTCTGCAAGAGCCCATCATCTGCCTTTAAGGACAACTTGGAAGCAAAATTGCCTTCCAGCCTCTGGTCTGTCCCCATTGCATTTACAGGCTGTACCTTATCGATTATGAATTTCGGACTCTGATTCCTGGAGGTTAAATTCACTTCCTCATCCTCATCCACGATGAAAGTTTTCTTCCTACTGAACTCCACAGGTGAATTTACAAACTTCTCTGAGAAGCTGCTGGGGCTTCCCCAGTAGGGAGGGCTGAACTTTCTGTCTTTGGGCTTCTGCTTATCAAAGTCAGGACTACGTAATTCCAGTTTCTCTTTGCTCTTTTCATTTAGAATTAATTTCTCTGGCCTGTGTTGCTCTTCTGCACACTCACCCGGTTTGTTATTAACAGAAAAGTGATCTGATCTACTCTTCCACTCGTTCCAGCTGTAGGAAAGACTTGTCCTATCCGACACACTTCTTTTGTTCTTTGATTTCTCCCTACTCAAAGAGCCAAGATCTTCAGAGAGCTTGTCTGGAACTTTACTGACCTTGGCTGACTCTTCTTTATACTCTGCCATAAGCGCATCAATATCGAGAATTTGTGATCTGTAACCATCCTCAGTTCTCCTGACAGGCAAATCAGAATTGTTTTCACTCCTTTTCTGGGAGCCTAGTTCAATGCCTTCACGTACCTGCGTGGAACACGGCGGGGATTGGGGTTCATGGAAAGAGGAGACTTTCTTTCTGCTGCTTTTGACATCAGTTTGAGCTGTGTTTTCCAGATCCTGTTTTAACAGGAAAGAATCAACATCTATGATTTTCTCTTTAGAATGATCCAGACCTTTTTCATTATGCTGCTGGTTCTCTTTCCTAGCCACATGAAAAGTACCAATTGCAACATTTTTAGGAAAAGGAGCATCTTTGTTGTCCTCTTTGACCCGCTCCTTGCTAATATACACTTCCCGGGAGTCCTCTCTGCAAGCTGGACTCATTACATTTTTATTTGGTTGTTGCAATGCAGGTTTGGACCTTCCAGGAAAAACAGGCTCCAGATTAATTGCTGCTCCCTCACTTGAACTAGAAACAGTATTAATTTCACTTCCACTGGGAACACCAACAAAGCTTTTCTCTTTTTTGATACAAGGCATTTGATAAGTCACTGCAAAAAAAGTTGCCTTTGGCTCCAAGACTGAACTCTGATGTTTCAAATAATCATTAGAACTGCCAAGCAGAGCCTGGTTTGCCTCACACCCTTCCAGCCCTTCTTTGATATTTTTGTTTCTCTTTTTAAGTGAACCTTCATCCAACTGCAGTGAATCTGTCCGACTCAGCCTCTTGATATTTTCAGGAGTGAGCCAGACAACTTCTTCTGCCTTGGCCGACTCCTGAGGCAAGGTCCTCCTCCTCCACCTTTCAGAATTCTTCAGATCAGAAACGCTACTTCTGCTCCTCCTGACTTTCTCTTCTGGATCTGTTAATCTGAGTTTCTCGTTGTTTTCAGGAGCTGCAGTAGCCAAGCTAAAGTCCTGCTCTTTAATTTTAAAGTCCAGACTTCTCCTTAACCCAAAGGCCCCAGATTCCTCTTTATTTAGTCCTTTCATATCAGGATGGTGGCTACTAGAAGATTTAAAAAGCTGCCCACTTGAAAGCACTGAGGAAGAATGGGTCCCATGCTTACTTACACTTGTGGAAATAACTTCGTGATCCAGGTTGGTTCTGAATTCATAAATGTCTGTCCCACCTGCCCTAAAACTCCTCTTCTCAGAAGAGCACGTCACGACATTAGACCTCTCTGGCTTCTCCATGGAAGAGACTTCACTCTTATCACTTCGAATTTCAGAATGTAGCTTATTTACTTTTTCATTCATTCCTAAACCTTTACTTTTGTTTGTGCAATAAGGTACTTTCTCAGCTATAAACAATGCATTAGGTTCAGTCTTGTCAGAGTCTTTTTTCTGTTCAGGTAAAGTGCATTCACTGGAAAGAAAATCATTAGCTTCTCTCAGCACAGCCTTGCTTGCAAGAACTTTCACCTCTCTAGCTTCTGAAATAATACTATCTTCTTTTAAGTAGAGAGTGTGACTACTTGCCCTCACCACCTGTCCCATGTATCCAACATCCTCATCAGTTTTATTCTCTTTCACAGATGATTTTCTAGCTCTGAGTGTCATGGCCTTTTTCTCAGGAGCCATTGTGATGGCTTCACTGAGAGCCCTCTCACCACACGTCTGAAAGACTTCATACCTGGGCTCTATTCTTTGGTACATTACAGAATCCTCTGCATTTCTGAGAGCAGGTTTTTCAGTTTTCTCAACCGAAGATTTTTCTAAGAGAATTCCCGGACCCATTTTCTTGTCTTCACTTGAAAAAGCTGGTTTGTCACTTTTCTCTACATCTCCCATGTGCTTGGATGAGTCAGGTGGCTTGTGATGCTCCTTCTTTGCACTGGTGGTTTCCTCCCCTTCTCCCATCCACGACCATCTGCTGTGCCCAGGAACCAGCTCCTGCTTTGCCTCGGGCTCCTGGTTCCCTCTGAGTGCAGCCTCAGCCCCCGGGGGCTCAACAGCAACAGCAACACTTTGTTTTTGGACATTGTGCTCAAACATGGTGGCTCGGACAGTTTTAATGAAGGGCTTTTCCAGAAGTGTTGGGTTTAATTTTTTTTTCAAAATTGCTTGTGAATGAGACAGAACTCTCACTTTGCTGTGAGAAATGCTGAGCATCTCCAAGGAAGCTTCCTTTCTTCTCTAGCTGGTCAGGTTTATTGGTTATCTTTAAAACCTGCCGGGATTTCCAAGGCTTCCCAGTAACGTGTGCCTCTGTGAAATCTGTGCCTTGTGTGACCTTCGGCTCCTTACTCTGGAATGAGAAAGGCCAACAGTTAACAGACTTGATTAAAAGATGTGCATAAAGTTTATTATGAAACTTACTGGCACCTGCTCTGTGCAAAACAGCCTGTACAAATTAAACACATCCACGTTCCCTAGACACACAATCCACCAAAACCAAGGTAATCCAAGGAAATGTGTAGCTGTAGCTCCTGAGTCTGGATTATAACAGAATTATCTCAGAGTTGTTCACTATAACTAGTTAAATGGTCAGTAACTGCAAGGAAAGTGAAGAGCTGGATTTGCTCAGCTAAGTAGAATGTTAAGCTGAGCTGAAGTAAAAAGAAAAGGTGGAAATTAATATTTCTTACTAATTCTTTACTATTATCTACTCACAGGAAATACAACCAGCATCCTGAAAGGTGGTATTTTTAATAACTTTTGTTGAAAAAGCACAGAACTTGGATGTAGAAATGCACAACCCTAATGCTCTGCTTAGAGAAAAAAATAACCCCCCAATGCACAAACCCACCACAGCCACAGACGACTCACTCTGGGGTTTCATGCACTAGAAATTCCCTTAAATAGGACATAAAATCCTTTTCCCTCCATACCACTCACACATTCAACAGTGTGCATGTTGAACTTTACCAACTCAGCAGACAAGACACTCCTGTCCTTCCCTGGTGTGTCCTAAGGACAGACTGACACCACTGGGATTGTGTCAGCATCAATACTCTCGAGTACCCATTCAAGTCACAGATTGATGAAGACACTCAGGACAGGACAGTGCTGGAGCCATCAGTTGTGCCACTTCCTTACTTTTGGATTTTCCTGGGTTTCATGGACAGGATCAGTTCTGGTTTCAGCAGGTTTCTCAGGCCTTGCTTCACTGAAGCTTGATGTAGGACTTGAAAACCTAAACCAAAAAACTTGTGTTACTTCTTTAGTTAGTTAGTGAGCACATTCACTGCCTACCAAAGCAGACTGGCAGAAATTATCCAATAAATTACATTTCTTAAAAGAGAAACATCACTATGTCATAGTAAGTGACTGTATTTGGTGGTTTAATTGTATCTAGACCAAAGGATTGTTCTTTTCCAAAAACTGTTAGTTATGCAGCTTATTTTATAGTAGAAGATGTAGAGACACATAATGAGCTACAGCACCTCCAGCTGACAAGGTTGGCCTTGTCACAGGTTGGCCTCAGTGATCTTGGAGGTCTTTTCCAACCTCAGTGAATTCTGTGAAAAGAGATGTTGATCTCGTGTCTCAGTTAAGTTTCTTTATTTTGATCCCAACAATGAAATCAGATTCCTGCCTGACTGAAATCCTGATACCTCATGTACAGCTGTCAGGGGGAATATTCTTTTGCTTTCTGCCCAGTCCATGAGCTGTCAGTCCACAGGGTCATCTCGAGATTTCAAAATGCAGGAAATGTTAATCAGAGATATACAGTTACAGCTACATGCAAAGGCCAAAATATCAGCTGCTTTATTTATTTTCTTTTTAGTTGTCAGGATATACTTCATTAAATTTTCCTCTTTTCTGGCGTATGAAAAGGCAAAAATGGGGCTCAAGAATAACAACATAAAAAATTACATTTAGTGGAAGTCAAACGATCAACTATTTTACTAGACTGAGAGACACAAATTTAAAAGGATTAAACAAAATTTCTCTGCAACCTACATCTTGGTTAGGTCTGTGGAGAGCGGCCGTGACTGCAGTGACCTGCGCAGGTTCCCTGGCTTAGTGTCAGGATTTTCTGCTGTCAGCTCCTTGATTCTCTGCTGGATGGTCATACACCTGTTCTCCTTCTCAGCAGCTGCTGGGAGAAGCTCTGTATCCACTGTGGGACTGGGATTTTCTGATGTAAACAAACTGATGTGTTTTTTAACACTTCCTCTTAAGATATTATTCTCTTTTTCCAAGGAAGCTGCAGGGCTTTCACAGCCTAGACATATGTATGTTTCCTTCTGATCTGGTCTTTTCCCCTCCTTAATAGTTCTGCTTTCACTGTTTGTTTCAGGGCTTCTTTCAGAACTATGCAAGTTAGTCATTACTTCTGATTTTGTCTCAATTTGTTCACTTTTAGATTTAAGTTTTGTTTCCCACATGTATTTCCCATTACTTAAGATGCCAACATCGTGACTACTGCATTTTGTATTTGTTTTAGAAGAACTGGTTTTATTAAATTCAGTTTCTTCAGGTTTTGGCCCCATTTCAGACTGATCATGACAACCCACATCAGTAAATGTCATTACGGATACGTTCTCCTTGCTTTCGTGGGATGAACAAGCCTTCTTGCAAGAAGAAAGATCTTTATGCTCAAACTTAGCTGTCAGATCCATGGACAAAGGCCTTGGTTTTCTAATACCAGATTTATCTGTAGGAGATTTTTCCTCAGAAGCTTCCACAGTGTGATACTTTTGATCTCGTAATGATTCCAGAAAAATAGCAGACACTGGTCTATGTTTTGCCCTTTGCTGGACATCAATAGAGAAATCAACTTTATTGTTGAGATTATTTGCATCATCATTGTTTTTCTCCCCTGGATGAACTTCACAAGCATCTTTTTTTTCCCCAGTTTTGAGGGAGTTCCAAGAGACTGGTCTGAGACTGAAGGAAAATGACATCGGCCTATGGAGAGACCCTTCAGGATTCCTGGATGTCTCAGATAGTTTCTCCACCTTCACACTGCACTGAAGGTCCTTTGTCTGCAGAGCAGCAAATCCCCTGCGGCCCTGAGCCCTTTTCTCCTGGGCCAGGC
>WEIV01019651.1:78683-93836 GCA_013390005.1 Calyptomena viridis | reverse complement strand
GTTATGTTTGTGATTTATAATGATTTGCAAAAGATCTAGCCTTGACCTCTGTGTTTGAAAGATGACTTTTACAGTAATCATGCCTATTTTGAGCATGATCTGCTTTTGATTTAATCAGCCAGTTTATTTTGTGATGTCACAGATGGTACTGTGATACAAAATGGTTTATAAAATTTTATTTCTGACAAAGGAGCACATAATTAAAGTTTTAATAGCATAATTAATATAATAGCATATAAGTCATGCATACAACCAATTGGTTCAAAAAACACTTCAAGACTTAAGTTATATTTCTAATATTTCATTTTGAAACACAGTAAGTCTTTGTTTTGTCAATGGCAAATATTTACAAACATCCAAGTTTCTGCAGCTTTTACTACTGGTAATGTAAAACAAAAACAATTGGGAATTAATTATTTGATGTGTTCAAGTTTTTTTATTTCACTGAAGAACCGCAGTGACAAGAAGAAATGCTTCATAATGCAAAGCTATCCTGTGATACAAAGCTAATATTAATTAATTAATTCATAGGTTCCAAAGATTTTCAGTGGGAATTTGTGCATGGCTTGTTTGAAAATGCAATTTATGGAGGCCGTGTAGATAATTACTTCGATATGAGGGTTCTTCGGTCCTACTTGGAGCAGCTTTTCAATTCACGAGTCATTGGCAGTGTAAATGCTAGGGGCAAGAAGATGACTAGTTTCCCATGTTGGATGTCTTTACCGAATTCCTGCAGTATTTTGGTAGGTGTACATCTTCTATCACCTAGTAAATAGTTTATTTTCAAGAATTATTCTTTAAATACTTCTACAAAGAAAACCAGGGTTTCAATCCAAAAGATACCTCTGTTTCTTGAGGTCTTCTTTTGTGTGAAGCACTAATTCTTAAATTGTCAGAATTATTCTGCTGGTCTGTTCATTCATTGTTCTTTTTTCTGATCTCTGATTGGACTGAGGTGCAGAGCAGCATAGCTCTGAAGAACTGAGTATAAAAGAAATTGGGTCAATTTATGACAAAGAAGGATATAATTACACTTTTATGTTTCATATAATTAGTATTTTAACATAACATAGTTTTGTAAAGATTGCTGAACATTCCTACAACTTCTGGATAAAATAGGAAAATCTCAGTATATCTCCTTATTTACAAAATATATCAACATTCTGACATAATCTGCTGACATTCCATGGAGGGCATATGACATTTTATTTGGTGATAAATATGGATTCTGATTCTCCTTTAGTATTCCTTTAGTGTAAATGAGAGGGAGTTAAATAGTCTAAAGAACTGGGCTCTCTCTATCCTTTCATATACTATTGTTGTTTCCATGGTTAAGATCCATTTGCATTTTAATGTAGGACTCCATGTAGATCTCTGATATGAGTTGATGTAAGTAGAATTATCTCAGTTAAAGTAAATTGCTGTCATTAGCATTCTCTACCAGGATTATGACTGTTTAGATTTGTTGGGGGTTTTTTGTGGGTTTTTGTTTGTTGCTTTTGTTTGGTTTTGTTTTGATTTTTGATTTTGATTGCTGTTTGTTTGTTTGTTTGAGTTTGTTGTTTTTCAGGCAGTGGGGTTTCTTTGGCTTTTTACTTTAAAATGACCGTAATTTTTTTATTTTCTATAGATGTGCTGAATAAACAAACCAAGCTGTTCTCTGTTCTTGTAGATAATATGATCAAGTCAATGAATCTTTTTTCTAGGCCACACTGCATTTAATATCTCTTGATACCTTGTATGATTATTTATGTAAGAATTTATAGCTCTATGCCTTCAACACTATCCTGCAAGCAGTTTTGATTAGTAGAACACTAATAAAAAAGTTTGTTTACTTAAATTATTTGTAATGATATGTCTTACCAAATCACTGTTTCCTCAGTGTTTGGTGTTGAGGTCTGCTACTATCATTACTTCTGAAGTGAGATTCCATGGTAAAGTAAATTGTGTGTATCTAGCATATGCTCCTGAAAGCAAAGACAAAATGCATGTGAAACAATGCAAGAGTGCAGCTAGACTTCAAAATAGTAAATATTTTTGCCTTTAAATCACAATGAAAGAAATCTCCAGTACTGTTAGTCTACCTTAGTCTGCAAGGACTTTCTCTGTTTTGTGCTAGAGGGCATGTCTAGTGACTATTACTTTCTAACTACTGTTGATGCTATTCTGCATCTCCAATATTATGCAAACTTATTTTTACTGAAACGATTTCATTTTCTTTGAGGGATAATATCTTCAGAGATTTAAGTAGGAGTGTTCTTAATTTTATAAATATATATTATATTCTTACTAGAATTCCAAATGGCGAATTATTTTTTTATTTTTTTCTTTTGTCATTAATCTTACTTTTACATTTTCAACAGAAGTATTGTATCTACTTTTCATGGACGTATTTTTCTTTTATGGCAAAATATTGCCATATTTTTCTTTTCAGTCAATAGCATCACTGTAGTCAGAATTGCTTTTTGGTCTTTTAGAGCGGAAAAGCTATATAAAAGACGATAGTTTTTGATAAATAAAATGAAGAAATCTGTAAATAAGATTTCCAAGATATCTCATGTCTTGTATATTTGTTTTAATCTTTGTGTTATGCAGTGCACTTAATGAAATACTTTTCAGCAGACACTGTTAATTTTCATGAGCTGAATAAAAAGTTCCCTCAGTTAGGTCTATTCTTTTCTTCTAATGCAGGATTATCGTAATATTATTGAAAGCCTTCCAGAAGATGATAAACCTGACTTCTTTGGCCTGCCAGCTAATATTGCTCGTTCATCTCAGCGTATGATCAGTTCCCAGGTAAAGTTAGCATTTTTTAGTCACCTCTGAATCTTTTCTGCAGCTAATATAAGCTCAAGAACACAACCACCTGTTCATAAATGTGTTTCCATAAGAAAGTTGGAGTAAATGGATGTATTTTTTTGATATGTTGATTTTTATTTGTAGAATATTTTAATATAATAACAGTTAATATTTGGTTACAAGAATATTCATTTATAATTTAAATAAATAAGTAATTACTGAGAAAGTTTCCAGTAATATAACGCTGTTCACATTGAAGAGTGATATGATAGTCTTACACATAGAATATGGGTAACATTTATGCCTTTTCTGAAAGAGAAATTCTGAAGAATTCTTCCAGTAGTCAAAAAATTCCATCTTTACGATTAGAAGCATGATCTTTAAAAAAAAGTTGTTCTTGCTGGAGAATAACATACAACTATCTAGGCATGTCATAATGAAATTCTCAACATAATGAAAAGAAAGTTTCACAGTGTTCATAGGTCTTAATTTAAAAATTCACTGATTTAAAAAATTTGCATTATTGATTTAACTGTAACTGTAGCAGATGGCTATGTCATAATCAAGAGTTCTCAGCTATCATTTAATTGCAGTCTAGTCCAGATATGAGTATATATTTAGTACATGAGAATGCATTAATCTTAGTGCTGGAATAATAGGCAATGATTAAAAATTTTTCACATATTTGTTCTAGAGATGAATGTAGGAACTGCAGCTTGGGTAAGTGACATGAGTCACCCACTATCCTGGGCACTTTTAAGGACACAGCTGGGGCAGCTTTCCTTCTCACCCTTTGGGAAACCCAGAAGTACTGAGCGTCTCCTGTTCTCGTCATAATGTCTAGTTTGTCAGTCTATGAAAGGAAAAGATGGAGTGATTAGAATTCCTTATGTCTTCATCATCAGTACATTGTTTGGTTCATTGGACAAAGCTTTTCATTGCTAGTATTGTATGACTTCTCTTAGGTGTCAATTCACTTGCCTAAAGATTGGTATCTTGTATAATCTGGAAATGTCCAGTGTATTTAAGACGTCTACTAGGAACTGCCAAATATAACACAGGAACCAAGTGAATAAATGGGTCAGCAACTGGAATTCAGAGGAAAATGGCACTAGAAGCCAGTGTTTCTGTTTCTTGCTGTTTGTGCACCCAAATCCAGTAGAGCATGGATCTGTGTCGTGTTTGCCTACCTCTAATATTTTCATAGTGGTATGTGTAACAACTGAATTGAGCCACTAACATCTTGAGTTTAAGGATTAGTTTGAATAAGAAGTGTCTGTACCTCAGCCTGAGTTGAAATTCAGTAATACTCATAGGCAAATGAAAGTCGACCTTTTTTTTTATTCCTGTTTGCTGGTCATTCTAATACATTTTAGGTCAAATACAGAGGAAGTTTAGGACTTTGAGGCAAAGTTTAAATTCTTTGTTCTATATTTTTCTTTCACTGCTTTTCAATGACGTCTGAATGAGAGCACACAATTACTGTATAAGTACAGTTAAACAGTACAAGTTATTCATCAGCATAGTTTATTTGACTGGTAAATTAGTTGTGTCAGATAACATGAAAGGTGATTGAATTGAGAATCTTACATCAGAGCTGTGAAGCAAACTGATGTGTAATTCACAGATGTCTTTAATTTTCTGCACAGCCCTAGCATGCTGTCTTACATAAGGATAAGTAATAGGAGGGAAAAATTAAATCATACAATCATAGAATACCAGGTTGGAAGAGACCTCAAGGATCATCTGGTCCAACCTTTCTTGGCAAATCAAGTGGAAGTTCCGTATAATTGGAATTTCCTACAATTTCAATACTTACATTTTTTTTTTAAATTAGAATTACAATTTTTTAAAAAGTACCCAATTGTTGGCTCACGTTCATCTAAAAAGGGCTCCAAGCAGAAATTTTTTGTCGATATTACACCTTTGATCTATTAAATAAAATAAAATTGCCTTTGAATATTGCCTTTGTTGACTATCAGATGTAGTACTGTAAGTTTGTTTAAATATACCTGTTCACTTAAATCCATAGCTGTATTGTCAAACTATTTGAATTTTTTTAGGACATGAAACCATAAACTAGGTAGTAGGATGAGGGTACATAGGATAATAGGTTGAATTAAAGGAGTGTATCTATTACAAGGCTAAAAAATGCACCAAGATTCAACGTAGCTCTATTTGCTTTTGGGTTAAAATAGTTTACATAGACATCCATTTAAAGGCTTTTGTTTCTGTCAGATATGCTGTAGGTTGCTGATTACTTTATTTTAGCTATGCTTATATAACTTGTTAAAAGCTGAAGCTGTTAAAAACACTAGTATTTGAAAATAAATCCTTAGTTAACCTCCACAGAATCAGAATAGATTCAGAGTTGCTGTGTGAAGGGAAATAAGTAATGAGTGCATTTACATGCAAACTCACACGCTTGCTGGTCTTTCACAGCATTGATTATAAACTATAGATTATAATCTTGAAAATGTCAGTGTTGTAGTTACAATTCTGTGAGATTATTTTTTGTCATATGAGATATTTTGTCATCTTCCAGTAATAGTTTGCATACTTCTTTAAGTTTTAGGCAATTTAAGTAACAGAAATGTGAGATTTTCCTTAAATTGTGCTTCTACCTAACTGTGAATCCTACTCCGGTTCCATTTCTGACAGTTTGGCAGCTGTCTTAGCTCCATAGGTGTTTCCATGGTTCACAATTTGAAATTGAGTGATTGCTTTCTAACAGGAGTGTTTATCAGAAATCCATTACCAAAGCAAAGCAAAGATGAATGAATAAATGAGATGAATGAATAAGTTAGTGAGAAATAAGTTGCTGCCAGCTCAGCCACCATGTCTCTAGCACCAGAAAGGTGAAATGTAACACTGTATCTACTACTTCACCTTTCGTGGACTTTCTCTGAAGAATATTTATTTTTCATGCCTGGGAATGATGGTTTGTATTACTGCAGCAACACTCTTCACTGTAGTAGAAATTTGCTGCAGCACAGTGCAGCATTTTGCAGTCATGCAGACATTTAATCTGTAACCTCTTGCATTAGTAATGTTTGAGTAAACTTTTAAACAGCAATAAAAAGAAAGTGACTTTTTTTTCAGAAATTTTCAAAGTGTTGATTGTTTTCACAGCTTTTTAGCAGTAGCAAACTTTTCTAATTTAAGAGCTGAGTATCACTAGCAGTACTATTTTAATATGGGTACTTACTAATTGAACTGTTAGAAATTGTCTTGCAATGTTCTGTAGTGTAATTCAGAGAGTATTAATATTGAATGCATACTAGTAAAAGCCATTTTGTTTTTAGAAAAATATTTTACTTAAAAAGAGATGATCTTTTCAGAAACTTGCATTTTTTCTGGATTTTGTCCTTAGTTGCTCTATGTAGTTAGAGCTAAGTAAATTTTTAGAGCCTGGATTTCTAGAGTTCATTGTGTCTCATTGGTTCTGCCTAACCTAATGTTTCAACAAGCCTTTGACACAACATCTCTTAGTTTGAATATGGTCATGAATAATCTCGCCTCTCGCTACGTTCTCTTCACAAAACAGTGCATTAAAATAGAAAAAACCTCAGCTGACAGTGCAGCTACAGGAGTCAGTATACCTCATCCTACCTATTTTACATGAGGTAGAGATTTTCTGTACATCTACGACTCCAGTTTCTTCACACTCAGCAAGAGTCCTAAGCACTTAGTTACAGTCATGCTCCTTTCTACTGACCTGATAAACACAATATTTTTTGCCTGCATATTGGCCTGTGTTCAGGTGGTTCAGTCTCCAAGTTTAAGCTATAACCAATGATTAGAGCAATAAGAGTATGTGGAGGTTTGCTTTAGGTTTACTGTGCAATGAGAATAATCTTCTAATTTATTAATGTCTCTTTAGTCACCTTCTTGCAAAGCTGTACTGGGTCTATCCGAGCCTCAGCAGCTTTAGCAGTGCTAGAAGATAACACTCCACTGTTTTGACTGCTGTGAGGAAGAGGCAGAGGGGACACAAGCAGGTCAGGTGACCCAGACTGACCAAAGGGATATTCCAGACCATATGACGTGAACTCAGATATAAAAGAACAGCAGGGGTGGGGGCACGGGGTTGTCTCCGATGGCTGCCTGCTGAAGGGACAACCAACGTGTAGGGCCCTGCTGCTCAGGATGCGACCTGACCTCGTAGAATGGGAAGTAGAGATTAGATTCTCCTTTGCTTTGCTTCTTGCGTGCACAGATCTTTTTTTGCTTGTATTAAACTGCCTTGTCTTAACACCCACGAGTTGCTGTCATCTTATTGGTAAAGGGAAGGGGCGAGAGACTGTCTGGGTACTTGGCGCCCAGTCAAGGCCAACCTGTTACTGGACTTTTGGTGCCAGTGTACTTCTTTCTTATTCTTGGGTCCATAGTTCTGTTCTTTTATGAATTTCTATGAACCAATTTCATCCTTTATTGTAATTTTAATGGAACCGTACATAAAGTGTCTTCATCAAAATAAAATTTATCATATGTGATTAATGGAATTTTTGCATGCTGAAACAGAGAGGCCTTCATATGTATTTTTACACCTTGGAAAAGCAGTAAGAACTACCCTATTCTATGAAGGGCTTACATGACTTATTGCCAGTAACCATCCTAGGAAGATTAAATGAGAATGCAGACTCATTTTTGTCTGCCTCACTTCTTTGCACAGCAGATATAGTCATTGCAGGTACTCTTTAGAGAGTGTAACATTTAAAGTGTTCTGTGTTATGTGATCCCAACAAATCCTGCCAAATGGCTGTGCGTGCAAATGACTACAGCCTGTAAGTAGTAGCTATGTATGATCAGTTGACTGGTTAATCTAAACATTCTCCAATAATACAGTAAATTATTTTGAGAAAAAAAAAGCCATTCAGTAACTGGCATGTTATGTAAGACTTCAAATATGACTGACGATGATAATGAATATGACTAACGTAGTTTGTTTAGTGCTAATTTCTATATAGAGTACCGTGTTTAATAATTTTAATAATACCTTGCCTCAGAAATTCAGCATTCTTTTACATATACAGATTCATAATGCTTCACAGAGGTTATCATATGAGACATGTGACAGTAAGGTTGAAGAACAGGTTGTTTTTGATATTTTCATAGATGAATGAGTACATTCTCACACAATTATCATGCCAAGATAAAGGATGGTTATGGTCCCTATGTATTCTAGTGCAGCATCTGGATTCTTTTGTGTCCATCATCCTAGTGATGCCAAGTGGAAGGCAAGCCTGTGGATTTGCAGTTCACTTTTTAGGACCTCCTAAAAGGGGTTGATTGTGCATTTATAATTGAAACTTGCTTTTTAAAGTTCGTGGAGGAATGTCACATGTGAGTGGGACCCCATGCTGGAGCAGGGGAAGAGAGTGAGGAGGACAGAGTGGCAGAGACAATGTGGGATGAACTGACCACAGCCCCTATTCCTCATCCCCCTGCACCACTTGGGTTGGAAGAAGCAGAGAATTCAGGAGTGAAGTTGAGTCCAGGAAGAAATGAGGGATGGTGGGAAGATGTTTTAAGATTTATTTTTATTTCTCATTATCCTACTCTGATTTGATAGCACTAAATTAAACTAATTTCCCCAAGTCAGGTCTGTTTTGCCCAGGACAGTAACTGCTGAGTAAGTGATCTCCCCCTGTCCTTAGCTAGACCCTTTCCTTATATTTTCTCTCCCCAGTGCAGCTGAGAAGGGGAGTGATAGAGCAGCTTTGGTGGGCAGCTGGCAGCCAGCCAAGGTCAAGCCAATACATCTTCAAAGCTTAAGGATATCACAAATGTAAAATAATCCTTTGAGCCTCAGATTGTTGAATTCGCAGACCATAGCTCCTTACCAATTCTTCAATGAGATACTACATTATTATTTAATTTTAGATTTGTGTATAAAAATGTTGAGCTCTGAGTACTTATAACTTCAAGTAAGTGGGTTCCAGTTCACTTCAGCTGAAGTTGCTGCAGGTATTTTCTCTTCCTGTATTTCGTTCTTTGTAATTTAATTGCTCTTCAACCATGCTGATGATACTATACAATTTAGGTGGTTCAGATTTTGCAACAAATTATTTATTTAAGAACCTTTTTCATAGGTTTCATAAGGCTAATTTTATAGTCTCAAACAGAATCCAAATCTGACTAGCATTTTTTGTGATAGGGTAAAGGATAGAAGGTAGATTAATTTTCCCAGATACATTTCTCTCCAACCCAGCTGCATGCTTGTCTTTGCCTGTTTTGTCTCAGATGAGTAATGGGAATCACTCTCACTTCTCCCAGTTAGTAACACCATTATTTTTATTATCTGAAAGTAGTTACAGATAAATAGTTTCTTGAGATACTCCTTTTTATTTTAATCCTGAGATATTTATGTCAGTTCTTTTGATAATAATTGATTCTGCTTTTCTGTCCCATCCAACTAGTCTCTTTGTGGATTCTGTCTGGTATTCATGAAAGCACCATAAACAGTCAAACAATTCCCTATAACTTCATTGTGCTTCTTTGTAATTTTAATATGACTTGCTGTTTGACATATTTGAAGAATTACCTTTCCCATCATGTTATATTCTGCATGCTTTTGCTGACCCTCTGCAACCATTTCTCTTTGGATTTTGATCGTCACTGCCCCATAAACCTAGCTTAAAGCTCTGCTTGCTAGCAGCAAGCCTTTTGGCAGATACTTTTTTTACATTTTGTCATATGGTTTCTGTCTGGCCTTAACCTGTCAATCTCTCTCAAACAAGGTGTCACAGCCGTAAGAGACAAAGTTTTATCTGCAACATCCCAGCTTTGCAGCCATGTTAACACTCATCCATTCCTGTCGCATTCCCTTCACTAGCAGAATTGTCGAGAACACCACCTGGGCCCCCACGTCCGTGGGCACATGCCACTTTCTCTGAATGGCACTGGTTCTGATCCATGAGACAGGCTCAGGTAGGCCAGATGCTGATAGAACTTTTCCCTCCTCACCTGTTTCTACTCATCCTGCAATTGCACATCTGCAGATGAAGAAGGAGACTTTTCCTTCCTGCTGGAAGTCGNCTAAGGTGGTAATATTTGTAATTTGTGTAAGTTTTAAGTAAGCTTTGCCCTAGGGTGGGTGGGGTGAATTTGTGCTTGTCTGATGTGACTGTGTACATGCTTTCTCTCAACCTAAGAGCAATTTTGTCTTCTTAAATACAGATTCCTATTCATGTTCCCTTTGTCATCTTAATGAAGGTCTCCTTCTAGGTACTCCTTCAGTCTGTGTGTTCATTCCTGTCCTGTTGCCTTACAGAGTCATCTTTAGTTTTTATATGACCCCCAGGAATGTATTCCTGATAGTCCTCTTTCTTTTAAATCCAGCTTTTCCATCCAACTTCAAANGGGGGTAGTTGCTACAGGTTGGCAGCTAAACTAATATAACAGAAAAAATATTTTCTATACTAAGAGTGACAGTAATCTAACAAAGCTTTGTTTATCTCAGAGTTAAGTGCCNCATGTTTCTCTTGCCTGGAGGTGAAAATAGTAATGTGGAGCAACTGAAAACGTGCCACAAAACCTGGGACACTTCTGTGATACATCTGATAATTCTAATATGGATATGTATTCCACTCATGGTTTTATTTAGGTCACTCCCAATCTTAACACATCCTTTGTCCCAACCCATGCATTTGACTCC
This sequence comes from Calyptomena viridis, assembly GCA_013390005.1. Classification (NCBI taxonomy): domain Eukaryota; kingdom Metazoa; phylum Chordata; class Aves; order Passeriformes; family Eurylaimidae; genus Calyptomena; species Calyptomena viridis. Next base: position 83,377 of record WEIV01019651.1, on the reverse strand, counting down.
CTTGTTTTTACAGGACACAAACTGAAACAAGAAAGGTCCAGACTGGGTATTAAGGGAAACCTTTTCATCATTAGGGCAGTAAAGCAGTGGAATAGGTCATCCAGAGAGGTTGTTCAGTCTCTGGACTTTACATTTTTCAAGAACAGGACAGNATTATGTAGATGTGTGAAATCCTGTTTTCTTCACTAGTATTATCTTCAGTTAGTGTTTTAGTATTTCTTAAAATACCTCCAGTGTTAATACCAAAATCTTTTATTTAGATGTTACTCTAATATTTCTCACAAGTCAAGGGTATTTTAAAAATAGATTTTGTGGAATTAAAGTTTATCTTTGAAATACACACAGAGCTTCTGTCAGATTTGTAATTCAACTCTTAGAGGGTATTATGTTTAAACCCTACTAGAAAAGACTTCTGATGTATTTATTGATTCAAGACACTTCGAATGCCTCTGATCAATACTGAAATAATTTCATATGAGTTTGTTTTTCTTTTAAATGGTTAGGTGTACTGTGATAGAAAAATGTGATAAACCCAATTCAAAGCCAAATGAAGTTAAAAAGAAAAAAGACCCAGTGTAATACTTCTCATCTAGCTTCCATCATATGGACATTATCCACCTCAGCTGGTTATCCATTCTTTTGTTACTAAGGAAAGACAACCAGCTACAGGGAATAACTTGTGCCATTCCTAGATAGGCATCTAAAATAAAGGAGTGAATCACCTTTTGGAATTACCTATTTCTTACCTTTGAACTTTAGATCAAGCTTTGTAATGATGTCAACAGCATTTCTAAAATTTTTATAATAAACATTTTAATGAGCCTTTAGAGATGAAAGAAAACTGCTATAACTACCAGGTTGTTGTTTATGTGGAAAACAGGAGGGTTTCTCTTCTACTGGAGAGTGGACTATTTAAAAAATTAGATTTTTATTAGGATTTGGAAAATAGTTGGTATTCCCATTTCTACATTGAGTATTGCAACAATCTAGATATAGTTGTCGCACTTGGACTTCATATGTAAGCATTCAATTTAAAATTGAAGAGTTTAGGAGGAAGAAGTGAAAATTCAATCATCCTAAAGCATGCAGATTATAGTGCTATTTTTTATTATGTGAATAATATTTCTTGAGTTACAATTAATAGTAAACTAATAATGGAGAACAGTGTAGAGTAATCTAGTAAGGCAGACAAGTTAAGAATCAGTGTCAGGAAAAATTAAATTCATTTTGCCTTGTTAAATGTAGTTGCAATGATCTTATTGACTTCAGTAAAACAGCATTTTATTGTGGGGTTCTTTTTTTTTAATTTAGTTGCTGATCTGCTCTTATTTTCAGCACATCACTAGCTGATTCTGTACCTCTTCCCACCATTCCTTGCATATCTTGTTTACTTGGATTAAAACTGCTTCCTTTTCCAAAAACTGTCGTCAGATGTATGGTTCTAGTACAGTTCCAGTGCTGGTTTTTACCTTGTTATTGACAGGAACAGAGACAGAAAGGGTAGAGAAGTGTGTACAAGGACACCTGCAACACTTAAATTGCAGGATCACGCTTGAGATTGTACACCAAGTCTCAACTGCTGTTATTACCCAGGTCAGATAAAGAAAAGTTAGGATGAGTATATCACCCAATATGACAATCCTACATCTTGCTGCAGTATTTCTACTACTGTATATAGAACAGGAGGGCTGTGGTATGTGGTTGTTTTTCAGGGTGCAACTGTAGTATAATGACAGCTGTAGCTTCTTGTGCATTCAACAACAGACTAAATTTTCTCTTTCAAAATCTAGCTCAACAGGACTTAGAACACCAATGTTATATTTATTGCTCCTCTGTAATTCTAATCATGCCATGTAGAGTAATATGGGTATAATTAATGAAAAGCATGCAATTTATATTATTCTTGAGCTTCTTATGTTACTGCTATAGTTGCCAGATGAACATAAATCTATTTTCTTAAAATAATGTAGCATTTATATAACCCTTGTATCAGCTGTCCAGAGCTTATAATTACTGACATTTCTTAAATGCATCCCACATCGCAAATGCATGACTAACAGTCACTAGCAGAAATTGATGAGTAATGCCAACCTGTATTACCCTGCAATTGAAAGATTTGAGTACTTAACAAGAATTTTTAAAATATGGGGAGTATTTTGTATACCCCTGTGGTGATGCATGAAAGAAATATGCTGTGCCGTTAATGGAGTGGAAGCCACAGTATTGTGCTCTAGTGAAAAACACATCTCTTCACCAATGCCCTGAATAAATGCAGTGCTTCAAGTAGCCTTATTAATTCCCAAAGGATTAGTACTACGTATGTGAGAATATACTGGCGCTCTGCATATAAGAGGTTTGTTCTCTTCTAAGAACAGGCTGAAATCTTCCAGTCTTCTTAAATTTTGTCAGGACATTTAATTAGTTAAGGTCAACCACCCCTTCCTCTTGGCACCATGGTCTCCAGGTAATGTGTATCTTGTGGACCTGTATGAAGTAAAACTCAGTTATTCATTTGGAGAAGGTTCAACTGAAGTACTGGCTATGACAGTGCTGGGCTTGTCTGCCCCTCTGCTGATTTTCTTCCTTCCTTCTCTGAACCTCTGCTCTACAGAGGATCTTCCTGTTAAAGGTACGTGATATGTTATCCTCATCTGTATAAAGAAAGATAAGAGTGGTGTCAATGTCTTTCCCTGTTTACTTTGTACTTTGATTGAGAAGGCATGTATTTCTGTGTAGAGTCCAACCCTACTTCAGATCCATACTGAGTGAAAGTACAGTTTTGAGGTGGCCTTGAAGGAACAACAAAAGGGCAAGTGTAGACCTGCACTGTCTCTTACTCATCCACACACAGTACAAAAGATCTGCTTATGAGTGTCGTTGAAGTACCTTTGTCCTAGCAGCATCCATGGATCCTGATCTTGCAGAAAGGGCAAGAGACACAGAGAAACTGAAAGTCAGAGAGGTTTTGTTGGCAGCTCAGTTTTAGGCTACTTTCACAGCTGTGTGGAAACTGCAGCCAAACTGAGAAAAAGTATGTAGGTATGTCATGCTGTCAGGTGGCACGTCAAACAGAAATAGGTTTCCTCTTGTGACACAATGAAGACATAGTTGTATTGCACTGGGTTAGTACTGTCACACTGTTTACCAAAGTAATTAACTTGTAACTTCGTATTTTAGTTTGATCTGTAAAGTCTTACAAAACCAGAAATATCTCCTTGAACAGCTGTGTAAAGGGATGTATTGTTTCTTTCAGAGAAGTGAACCACAGAAGTGGTTTCCACGCAAAAACTCTATCCTTCTAAAACTGGTAGATGGCAGTAGAGTATCTGCTTTGACATCTGTGATTTACTGAGACGAGTTGGCTAAACTTTTGTACAAAAATAAAAATCTATTTTGTTTTTTCCGTAGTATTGAAAAAAATACCAGTTATCTGAGTAGAAAATCTTTTCGGCTTTGTATTCTTAGAACAGTAATCATATTTAGTTCAGAAGTTATTGATCTGAGATGGTTGGGGTTTTTTAAAAAATCACTGACATCGAATTTCACAATATATTTTTAACTGTATTATTTTTCTCCTTTTGAAATTGCAATACTCTGTATAAAATGTGATTTTGTTGCATAATTTGTGGGGTATATTGCTTCTTAAGTGAATGCAAGACTTAGATATAAGCCTATATTTATTATATATTGTGTTTGTGAAGTAGCAGTTTTGCAGTAGCTATGAATGACTGAAGGTAAGACATTTTTCTCATCTTGTGCGTGAGTAAAGAACAGAAATAGATTTTGTATTCCTAGAAATCTGTATTATCTTAGTTCCAGAGAAGGAAAAATTAAAATCTTGACATTTCCTCATTTTTATTTTTTCCATGAATTTTTAGTTTAATTTTCAGGTCAAACCTGTTTTTCTCGTAGTTACAGGTGAGCCACATGGGATCATTAATTGCCTTTGTATCTTTCAATTCTGTTCATTATCTCTCATAATTTCTCTAACTGCATGTGTTTTTTACTGTAATGTGTTGGTCAATATCATAGCAGCATATGTCCACAGAAAAACCAAAAGTATGCAATAAATTAAAAAGAGATGCACAACTAATAACTAGGTAAATAAATATTGACATTTTAAGTTTGACCACCCCACCTTTATTAATATATGCAATTTATGTTTTTCTGTGCTGACAGCTCAAAAACACCCAGTGCATTTTCCATTAAGAATGGAGAAAACACTCAGTAGCAGTTCCTATTCATAGATAGTAGCAGGCTATTCATAGATATTAGATACAGTGTTCATAAATAAATTGCTCTGTTGAATTTCTTATATAAATACTGTTATGATTAGTTAACCTTACTTAAAACAGGCAACTTTTACAAATAGTTGTGGTTCCAAATAATCTTCTCACCCTCTTTAAACAGAACATTGTTAGTGATTGCTGTTATATTTGATTACCTTTCTTTCTATCCCTCTCATATATTTACCGATCATACTGTTTTCCCTCATTATGGTAGATTTTTTCCACTCTTAAAATTATTTGGAATATTTAGATGTGTATTTGTTTTGGACTAACACAACATACAAAAGCTTTTAGTGCATAATATATTAAAAGTATATGTTGCAATAACAAAGCAGAGCATTCAAAGATTAGGTATTGTAAAAGTACTCTTGAGTACCCTGTATTATACATCTATGATTAAATTTT
>WEIV01019651.1:48188-69008 GCA_013390005.1 Calyptomena viridis | reverse complement strand
AGAATTCTAACCTGATTCATCAGAAGGTGTCTCCTCCTGCAGAGCAACAAGGTTCTCCAGTCTTATCCTTCATTACTCTGGAACAATTCAATGCCATTCGCCTTGTGCAAAGTGTCCATCAGTCACTTGCTTCATTAAGTAAAGTCATCAGAGGTACCTCATTACTGAGTTCTGAAGTACAAAGACTAGCAAGTGCTCTGTTAAACCAGAAGGTAAGTAATTTTGTAATGAATATACGTTATAATAAGCAATTAATAAAACCCGAGGAAGCTGTAGAAATTCTGATACACATTTTCATGTCACCATTTGTTCTAACTTCTTTTATTGATAAAGACTCTAAAATGGAATTCTTTTATTGATGGTAACTCTTAAGCAAGATCAGGGTTTTTCTGGAAAAGTTTTCAGAAAAATGATTTTTCAAGTACTTGCAGAAACTTCTGAGTATATTACTGTTTTTTCAAGTTTTCTCTTAAAGACAATTTCAAGAAGGTTAGAAGTTGTGGAATACTATTTCTATTTCAAATACCAAGTCATCCTAGATAAGTCAAATATAGTAGAACATGTAAATCTGTCCCTTTACTTAGTTTTTACATTTTCTTAAAGTTGAAATCACAGTTTGCTCTCTGCATTAATTCAGTGTGGAGTATTGCCATACCACACCAGACAAGCTGTGCCTGTGATACCAACCTATCATCTCGCCCTATATTCTTGATATATGAGAAAAGCAATCAAAATTTGTACACCTACTTTCTCCATGTTTTTTGGCATCAAACCAGGCTCGTATATAAACTGGTACAATTAGTGACTGCGAATTTACATGCTCTATCGTTAATAGCTAGGTAATTGGATGACAAAGATAGTCAAACATTGATGTGACGTGGAGCTCTGGTTTTGTTTCACCTGCAGCAATTAATAAATTCTGTTGATCCTACTGCATAGATACTGAGATTGGTTCTGCAGTGAATTCCTATTAATATCTTGATTATCTTCATGTGAAGAACAAGTACTGTTAAAAAGATTTTTATTCATTTATTGATCAAGTTTCTAATCAAAACAATAATTAAATTTGTTGTCTTTTTAGATTCACAAGACAACATTTGTTAGCAAAATTGCAGTACGATTATAGTAAATTAACATTTTCATACTAGCAGTCTCATTTCCTTTTTAAACATGTTTTGACTGTGGTAGAAATTAGTACTGAGTACAAGTCATAGTGAATGCAAATGATACATGTAATGGCCATTCTTTAGTACTTACAGTTATATTTCTTGTTACTGAGAAGAGAGCATGCTTGCTTGTGTGCTTAATCTGCACTCTTAAATTGGAAGTGGCAGGAGCTGTGAAGCTGATCGCTGTCACAAAATTGTCCTTAAAAATTCTATGCATTTTTACTTCTCACAAACATCAGTTCAGTGCTTCCTGATATATTGACCAAAGTATTTCTGTCGTTTCATCTGCTTACTTAACCACTTACTTTGACACAAATCACTTCACTGGATTGTGACCATATAGCAATCTTTTCAGCAGCCTTCCAGAGAGGCTAATGCCACATTCTTGGCATGGCAGCTAAACCTCAAGACAGCTAAACCTCACTATATTTATCATCCTAAAATGATTTGTTTCATGTATCTTGTATGCACTCTTCCTGTTTAGTTAGTATTGTCATGTGTTATGTAACAAAGGACTATTTTAAAAAACATATTTTAAAAGCACGAAGATTGTAGTTCTTTTAAGATTACAGTACCTGAAGAGACTCATAGATTAGTAATAGAAATGTGAAATTCAAGAAATGTATGACTTGTAAAGGTTTCAGCAATGTGCTATATTTGTGTAAAATTTGTGTATTAGCCTCATGCAAGCCACCATGAAAAAAAATAACTCTACCCCACCCAAAACAAACACAAGTAAGTATACATCTGAAATTTGCTTACATAACAATTAGCTAGGCTATTTCTTTAAACTTAGAGTAACTGAGAGTGGTATATTAACAACATTAGGTAAATATCTTCTAAATGATAGATTGGTGAGTTGCCTGTAAATGCATATCTAGCAAAAGAGTCTACAAAAAAGCAAGATTAATAGCTTGAAGTAAAAAAAAAATTAAAAAATCATGATTACAAAAATACCCATGCGGTTAACTGTGCTATGTTGGTTGTCTTGTATGTGTTCTAGTTTATTCAATTCATTCTTATCTAGGTCTGGGAACACTTATTATGTTCTAGTTTTATCTATAAAAGATACACCTGGAGTATTTACTTTGAAAGATACCTTTCCTTACACTTAACCGATCAGATTTTGAAAATCTATTCAGTACATACTCTGTTAGAATGTGAACCTCCTTGAAAATGCAGCTGTAAATATTAAACAGTATAAAGTGTTTATTCTGCTCAGCACCTTCATTATTGTGCAATATTCTCCAGGTAATGATTTACATCAATTCTTTCTTTCATAAGTAGGTGAATCTTGCAGAATCACTTCCAGTGCGCTTTACAGATTCCTGTGGAGTAGTTAAAATTAATGTTTTTACCCTTGTTTTATAAGGAGGAAATCTAACAGAGGACCTTTTAGCTTTTCTTTTTGAAAGTCAATGAGAAATTTGTATGGGCAGGTCTTGTAGAATTTTGCTCTCAGGTGTTGCTCTACAAAAACTGTACCATGATTAGAAAATAATAATTCAGAGGAATTGTACCAGATTGTCTTCACCACAAAGTCACAGAATGGCGTGTTCAGGTCTGAGGAGGCTGCAACAAAGGAGTGAGAAACTGGCTGTTGTTGAAAGATGACATTGTGACTTTTCAAGAAATAATCAGCTTAAGGCTTTATTGAAGTGTTTGTGGAACCAACTGGTGTTTCTTTATTGAATAGCAGAGCTTCTTACAAGTTCCCCATCAGCGCTCTATCTCTGTGGGCCACACAAAGAATTAGCAGGAATATTAGTGATTGTATGTTTTGGTCATTTTATTACTTGTATTTCCTTTTTGTTTGTAGATATATTTGAATTCCGGATTATTTAATTTCGTTCAAATTGCTAGTTTAAAATGTAATGGATTTGAATTGGATACTTTCAGTAAATATATTTTTATTTCAGTGTCCTGTCACGTGGCAAAGCAAGTGGGAAGGTCCAGAAGATCCTTTACAATATCTTAGAGGTCTTGTAGCTCGAGCACTTGCTATACAGGTAATTTCAAAGAGTCATTTACCTCAGTAGACTGGTGTTCTGTGACACAGTATATTATGTAAATTACTCTACAGTAGACCTTTACAAACACAAGTCTCAAAGAGTTCTAGATGTGTGAAAAGGCATGTAAAAATGTAAAGATAAAGGAGTAATATGGTAAAGTTAGTTACTTTACAATAGATTCACACCTTAGATTTTAGTGGCTAGTCTTTATGATGAAGAGGGTGTAAAAAGATTTATTTACTGAAGTGAAACTTTACATTTAAGTCAAGACACATTCTTTAATCTAGTACAGAGTTGCCTATCAAGGCATAAATGAAGCATTTCCAATAGAAATTCATAGAAATTCTGGTAGAAATTCATAGATGACTAGTCTTTGAAGCAAATAATGAAAACATCTGATTCTCCAGGTTTACAAGGGGCTATAATAGAAGGTGCAGTCTGACAGTGAAGAGGATAATTTTTAGTTAAGGTAGATCTGTTTGATTGACAGAAGTGGTGTATTTAACGTAATGGGCAGACAAAAGTAATTCATCTAAAATAATTGGTATTTAAGGAAACAGATTTCATCATGTTGAATACATAGAGAGAAAACTGCAAAAACCTTCCAGAGAGGAAGATTCCTTTAAGAAGGACAGATCTTTATTACCTCCAGGCAATAAATAGAAAGCTTATAGTCTTGACCTTGATTAACACAGCCTTATCCAGTGGGATACAAAAATTTCTGCTGACTGTCAGATTCAGAAGGAAGATTTGAAGGGCACATGATTTCTAGGCATTACTTTTTCTAAAGAAACTACCAAATAGTTGTTTTCAAACTATTAATAATATTTCTGTTATGCAAACAATTTATTTTGGCTAATGCTTAATTTTTCTTTATCTTTTCCTTAAAAAAATACTTAAAATATAAACAAAAGAAGTATAAATACGTGTAGCAACAAGTGATAATGCATATTCAGATGTTATTTGGTCATATAACTAGAGTTGAACTTAGTCCCATCTGTCTTTTCCCTCACTATTATAGTCTTTAGTATTAAAAAAACATAATTTCTTGTATTCATAAGCTTCAATAGTACCTTGCAGTTTGCAGCTTGCACTTTCATTTGGTTGTGACCAAACTGCATGCAATTTTCCTTACTTATAAGATGTTTCATTTAAATGGAAGTCTGAGATTACAGTTCAATCTTCTGTGTGGAGTGAACCTCCCATACAAAGTGGAGATAATGTGATGGAGTGTAATGGGATGAAATTAGTGTTAATAGTGATAAATTATTTTCCACCACGGATATGCAAAAAGTTTTTATTTTTGTATATTACTGCAGTCAACTGTTGACAAATGTGCTGCATTATATTAGCATGATAGTAATCGTCCTTTCTTATTGCTCAAACTGCCAACAAAATGGTACATTTGGATTACTCACTTCTATGAAAGTTATTATGAAGAAATAATTTACAATTTTAAACAGTTATTTGTTGTAAGAGAAGGAAAGATGATTAAGGCAGAAATTTTTAGTAGATACTTAATATACCAACAGTATCCAGAAGCAGTAAATTGCATTAAATTTTTTGTTAATGACATCAATCACTGTTTATTTAATTTTATTTTTAAATGTCAAATATGTAATATAGTTGTGTTTAGTTACACAACTTATATTGTTAATAATACATTACCAGTCTGTTTTGCATCTCAAACTTCTAGTCAAATCACATCTGAAATACAATTTCCGTATTTTTTGTGTGTATATTACTAGAAAAGTGTTGATTATATCTAATTATGCATTTCAGGTGAATCATCTTCTTCCTTAAATGTGATTCCAATTCATGGTTGTGCATATTACACCAAGATTTTGATTACTCTTGAGGATTTTTTAATTAACTTACCTTTTTTGTGACTTTTCATTCTTGACTTTATAAATGTAATTTATCGTTAGTTAATTTTAGGTTTATTATTCAGAAATTCAATAAAGACTTCAATAGAGATATTCTCATAACTCTGAAAGTTATCTTCAGATTTTTATTTCAATAAATGCCATATTTTGGATTGGTTTAGGTTTATATAACCAACTCCATCATCTTTTTTTTTAATAGTTACTCTTATCTCCCTCTGTTTCATTGACGATAAGATACTGACTTACACTTTCACTGTTTGAGACAGGTTTGATTTAGGGATTTTTTTAAGAGGAAGTAGGATACATTGAAACATCAAAGTTGTAGTGAAGGATTACTTTTACTAAGGATGCAGTAAATCTCTAGTTAAAGACTGCTTTGTCAAGAGGTTTGTTGCCAGTGCAGAAAGTAATAAAAGCAACTGCATTGTTACAAGCATTTAATGGGAATGGGTAGGAACACAAAATTTAGGCCAGATGGTAAAATATTTATAGCAGAATTTATAGAAGTTTAAAGATGTTCTGAGAGCATTACACAGCATCAGACAGCAAAACAACAGGTGTTGTATTTCTCAGGTCTGAATTCACTCAGGAAAAAAAAAAGAAAACTGCCTACTGAAAGTGTGAAGAAATCTGTATATGCAAAACTCAGTAGAGACATATATTGCTGTGTATTGCGTTGTGGTGATAGAAGTGATGAAAATAGATGATTTCTTTCCAGGTGGAAGTTCTGATATTTGGATGTTAGATTTTACTTTAAACTGAAACAAAATTTGTGCATTGAACGTTCTTCACAGATGGAGTTCTGAATACTTTTAATTAGCAATGTTGACTTTGAACTTTAAAATAGTGTGTTTCAGCTTGTCTGTCTATGGTGATGTGTTTGCTATCAACATTAAGATATGAAATGTATGAATCGTCATAGATCATTGTATTGGTCTTAAGCCTTGGTCCTTATGCTGCCAGTTTCTTCATGATGGCATCTTGAATGTGTTCTCTGGTTTCCCTCTCTCTTGATTATAACTGTAATCCATGATTGTAGTTCAGGAATAATATGCACATAATGGTATTAAGTGCATCCCAGTCTGTCGATAAGTGTCTTCTCATGGCTATGGATACCATAAGGAGAGAAGGAGAGAGAACTGACCCCAGACTACAGCTATTAAGAGCCAAAACAGCAGACCAGACAGATGTCAACTGAATATTAACCGTGACAAAATGTTTCAGGTCAACAAATTGGAAATTAATTTTTTTTTCCACAAGAACTAAATATAGAGCTTAATTTCACCTTTAAAAAAAAAAAAAGAAACCCAAACCAAACCCCCTCTTATTCCAAAAATACCTTCTATTTTAAATTGAAACATTTGTTTAATTATTTTGGACTGAGCTGGCTTAATGTCATCTGCAAAAGCAGTTCTTTCTTTGGATGACTGTGTGGTCAGAGAGCTGCTAAGAGACTAACAGCATACATTGAAAATGAAAACTGTTTGACCTCAGAATCACAAGAGTTTCAGAGTTCTAATCAAGGAAATGTTGATGAACAATGAAAGTTTTTATTTGCTTAATTTATTAGAAGTTTTGTTGAAAATGTGAAATTATCTGTAAAGTACTCCTAGTATATATCAAAAAGTTGTATTTTGTACTTCTTGAAGAGATTTGTATTTATCTCTCTGGGATGCTGTTCTTTTGTCTCCTCCCATTCTGAGTGTAATCTAGGGTAAGTATATTTAATTTCTATACCTGTTTGATCCCCTGGTAAAAGATTGTTACTATTTTATTCCTCTTCTACTAATCGAGGTAGAATGACTTTATTTCTGTTTTGGAACTCTTAGTGTTACTATGTTTCAACAGTTAGGTCCTCAGAAATACTGATAGGACAACCAAGGTATACGAGGTTTAAATTCTTGAAAACTGTCTACTTAAGATATTAGAAAACCTTCTGGGAATAGGAGACACATGATCCTTCCTTCACACCGTAGGCATCTAGGCAAAAATACTAAATTTTCTTTCACTGATAACAGGCAGAAAGTCTGCTATTAGAAAGCCAAGGATGTCAAGTCTTCTCAATTTCCACCAAGTTTTAAAGAACTCTCATAATAAATCTTGTACAAACCCAGAACTGTCATGCTCAGTCACTGTATTCATCCACTTGGGCACTCCATAATATGGTCTATCCCCCTTTAAGTAATCACATTTACTTTACAGAGCATTTCAGAGGTTTTTGTAATACATTGCCTTAGCAGATTTTGCAGCTATAGAAATATGTTTTGGTTGTCTCTCATGTAAAAGAAAAATTTGAAGCTCTTATAGATCCAGCTATTGTATCATGTCCCTTTTTAATCAGTCTCAGATTGTATTGATGAAGTAATGACTAATATATAGTAGTAGTGCTTTATAAAGATACACCATCCAAACAGGGGGCCACCCAGAATGTAAGATAAAAGTATTGGACTTGGATGGGACATAGGATTTGTCCAGTGAAATAAGATCTAATTTCCAAGGAAGCTTAAACAGAGCTAAAGCATTTTTTGTGCTCACGGAGTTCATGTACTCTTGTGACTTACAGAAGCTGTGTTCATGCGTGGGTGCCTAAGCTGAGAGGATTCCTGAAGTTTTCTTTTTATGCACCAGTTTAAGACTTTACTTTCCAGAGGTACCAAATCATAGAATCATAGAATATCCAGAGTTGGAAGAGATCCATCAGGATCACTGAGTCCAACTCCTTGGCCCTGCACAGTAAAATCCCAAGAATCGCACTGTGTGCCTGAGAGTATTGTCCAGACTCTTCTTGAACTCTGTCAGGCTCGGTGCTGTGACCACTTCCCTGAGGAGCCTGTTCCAGTGCCCAACCAGCCTCTGGGAAAGAGCCTTTTCTAATATCCAACCTAAACCTCTCCTGACACAACTTCAGGCCATTCCCTCTGGTCCTGTTGCTGGTCCCCACAGAGTAAAGATCAGTGCCTGTCCCTCCTCTTCCCCTCACGAGGAAGTTGTAACTGCAGTGAGGTCTCCCCTCAATGCCCTCCAGGCTGAACAGACCAAGTGACCTCAGCTTCATATGGCTCCCTTTGAGGCCTTTCATCATCTTAGTAGCTCTCCCTTAGACTCTCTCTGATAGTTTTATATCTTATATTCTAGTGCCCAAAAGTGAAAATCCCTATTTCTTGTAGTGAAGTTTTTGTTTTCCTGTAAAATTACAGTGGATTTTAACACTAAATCTGCAAACTGTGCTATGTTAAATTAAAATAATTTTGGTTGTCAATGAGCAAGGGTTATGTCAAGGTTTGGGAAAACAATATACCTTATGCATGGAAAAACAGTTTTTAAAAGGAGCATTTGAAAAAAGGAAAGTATCTCTACTTGCATTTCATTTGCTTTCATTGTGAGCTGTTGAAGCTTTATCCCAATGAAGGTTAGGTGCTCCATTAAATCGAGGCATCTGCAAGTTATGGTTTTTTCAATCAGCATAAGGCTTAACTGTTATAAAAAGTAATCTGTTTCAAGGGAATTCAACTCCTGTTGATTAAACCTTCAGAATTCTAAGCATGTTTTGTGAGAATGGATGTTAGGTTTAAATTACGAAATACTACCTTGTAAGCAGAAGTTTGAGCAGCATCCCTTATCATACCACTAACCAGTTGTTCAGCTGATTATAAAATATTTATTGCAGAAGATAATTACTCATAAAAAGATTTTTAAAAGTATTGCATTAAAAAGGAGAATCCAAGTCATTGTCTCTCTAAGGAATTACATTTTTTGAAAGAAAGTGATCGTTTTTCCTCACCTAAGTTTAAAAGAATGAGATTTAGTATTCTGTATTTCTTCTATGGATGCCAGATAGTATTTATATACACTCAGTAAGTTAAAAAAACCTGTACTATATATTACATAAGATTTAAAGCTGTAGCTGGTATACTTTATTTAAACTAATAAAATAATCATCATTATTTTTTTTCTTTAAGCTACAAGATACATTTTCACAATACAGGAATAAATCTGCAAAGATGCAATGATAAAATATTTTTGCATTCAATGTAAAATGCAGTCAGAATTAAAAGTGTAGATTTCTCTGTTTCTAATAACTTGTTTTTCACTCTCTGTCTTTCCTTTACCATGGACAAGGCTGTCTGCAAAAGAGAAAGCAGAGTAAAATCAATAGTCCTGTCTGACAAAAGCTCAAGGAAAAAAAAGGTTAATTTTAGTACAAATGGTAGAAACTAATGTTATTATCATTTGCATATGAAAATAAGTCCTTATGTTACGCTGTCAAAGACTTGGGTAATTTTAAATTCCAGCTATTAATAAATGCAAAGGCTGCAGCACATGATGATGAACCAATTTGTAGGTACTTTCCATCATCTGCTCTGCTTTTTCTAGACAACTTAGGATCATAGAATGGTTTGGGTTGGAAGGGACCTTAAAGATCATAGTCATACATACATACATAGAAATAAATTACTTGGAGTAGTAAGACAAATTTGTAACTAAAAAGTAGATGTGATTGTCACTCTGTTTTAAACTGTAGATGGTTTGGTGGGAACTGGCTTGGTGTAAGTTTCCAAAATATTTCGTCTCTTATTTTGAGATTTTAATTGGTCAACATCAATGGTAACATGCTGTAACTATTTCTCAAATAGCATTTGCAGATATCTATTAAAAAAATAAGCCCATTTTATAATAGAAATGCATTGGTATTCCACAAGCAAGCATCATCTTTAATTAGCAATTTTTTAGATATTTGTCTGAGGGAAGGCAGAAATGTAGCTGCATGTTGACCTACCTTTCTCTCTTTGAAGGAGGTGCCATGTAACTGAATTTGAAATTACAAAACAGTTTCATGTTGTTTTCCTGTACAATATTAAAAAAAAAAAAATTCAGAACCATTGAAGTTTCAGAGCTGTTATCTCAAATTTAGTTTGTGAAGGAAAAACTTCGTAAGAGTAATTCTTGACTAAATCCTTCTTTATTGGTTGTGTATGCAGTAGTTTTGGGAATTCACAGTCAAATAAAGTAATCAGCGCAGGATACAAGTACAGTCAGCAACTCGGTAAACACACATGACTATATTTTAAAACTGGAGTAAAAAGGCATTCAGGTTTGGGGTGTTGTTTGTTCAATTTGTTTTTTTTCTTAGTAGAGTTCTTTTTGGTGTTGTCTTTGTCTCTAAATGTTCAGCAAGATACATAATTGAAGAAAAACCAAACCTTAAGTCAAAGTGGAGTAGTTGTTAAGAGTGATAGGAAGCTTAGGTCCCTATTTTAGGCATGTAAGTGATGCTTAAAGACATGAAGGGTAAATACTCTCCTGTTCTGTAATGTTTCCCAGTGTATTCAGCTGTGTGCTATAAATAACAACTTAATTGGAATGTGTGCCCTTACATAGAGGAGAATGTGTCAAAGTACATTTGCAGGCAGTTATGTTTTATATTGTTAAATCCATGTAGTCATTCTGAACTAAGAAACTTATGATACGGTGAAAAATCTGTTCTCTACATCTGAGCTTGAGTTTGAAAATGCCCATTAGGTTTGTACTGTTGTACAGTGTTGTACATACTTTTCCTTAAACATACAATGTATTTTCTTATAGGTTTTTTATAATTACCATTTTCAGTGTTAATATTTCATGATCATATATGATAAATTAATCAACTGAAATGACCTATAAATCAGGCAAGATGCAGTAAATAATTTAGAACTAAACCAAATATTGTTCATTATTCAGATAGTTAGGAGTTAGAAGTGAGGAAGCAGTTGGGAAAACATGAGGACTGGCCTGAGCCACAAAGAGACAGGTAGATAAATTTTACAGAGCTCATAGTGGTGGTCTTACTGTAATGCGGCTGACAAGTGACAAATGCCTGCATTATTGTGCTATACCTAGCAGGAAAGACAGTTTTCTGCTGAGTTGGTGGAAAATGAAAGCCCTTCAGACTGAAATGTTACATGGCCTCCAAGATGAGTAAGAAGTCAAACAACTTTGCATCACTGACAAATGCAGTGAATGTATGTTTTTATAGGAGTTGGGATGGAAGGGGGAATTGATTGTTACAGGATTCTCCTTTTCAAGAAACATCACTTCAGTCTTTTTTACAGCTTAGTTTAAACTTCCTTCCCTTCAACACCTGATCTCTTCCAAGCCTTATGGTGGTGGCAGTGGATATACTAATGACACATGATCTATTTAATAGATTGGTGTTGCCTTTTAAGACTGTAGCACTTCACTAACATGCTGCCATGTGGTCATTTAAAACTAAAATAAGCATTAGGATATTTTTTACAATTGTGTTGTAAAATGCATTTTATTATCATTTTATTGCATCTAAATTTTAAATTATTTATTAGTTGCCTATGAATGAGCTACATCTTCAGCTTTATGTAGAGCAGTACACTCTGCTTTTGTGATCAAATGGAAGTTTTTGTTATTGTGTATATCCTAGTGCTAATTATTTATATGAATTCAGAATTAATATCACTCATACTGGTCTTTTAATAAACATCTGTGTTCCTGACAGTGTTCCTCTTTAGTAGTTACATTAAAAGTTTATTTGATGACAACAGTAGAATGATTATATTAAATATAAGTTGAAATGATTATGTCTACTTTTATTACACAAAACAATTTACAAAATCTCTCCCAGAATACAGAGTTAGTGCTATATGATAAAAGAAGTTGTTACATAAAGTGATGAAAAGTATCATGCAGACAAGAGTCATTAACTGTGTACATTTATCTAATGAAAACAGAAAGCAAAAATCTCCTAAGTGATTCATAATCATTTGGGTTGAGGGCTCATAATCAGTGATGTGGCAGATAAAAAGATGAATGAATAAAGGTTTGAACATGGTGGAAACATTATGGAGATGTGTGTGACACACTGACAAAATACAGTAAAATTCACTGAGTGATATTTACTTGCATTTTAAATGATTTTGCCACTTCTGAAATGCTTCTATGGAATTATTCATCTGTCAGCAGTTAAAAGAATACAGTAAAATACTTTTTAAATGAGATATGGGTGCTTGGCAGATGCATTGTGTAATGAGAGTGTAACTTCTGATATTTTTTATTCAGTGACAAAATATTTTATTATCTTCTAGTAGTTGGTAGTAGTTTAGAAAGGAGTGGGACTTGTCTTCTCTGTTTAGTGATAGCATGTGAAATCTTGATCTCTGATTGTTTTCTGGCTTAGTATTGGTAGAATCACAGAATGGTTTGGATTGGGAGGGACCTTAAAGATCATCTAGTTCCAACCCCCCTGCCATGGGCAGGGACACCTTTCACTAGACCAGGTTTCTCAAAGCCCCATCTAACCTGGCCTGGAACACCTTATCTTGCTGTGCAGAAGCATATGGCTTGCAAAAACTTACAGACTAGGTTATACAGTGACTTCAGGTTTATACTACAGTACCGTAGTCATGACTGTGACTACATCATGCAAAGCAATTGTACCAAGAGCTACATTATAGAACTTTCAAAAGAGGGCTTTGAGCGCAGACTGTTGTATAACCACTCGGGTACCTAAATAATTTGTCTGAAGATAACAAATTCGTTAGTCTGTGATTATTAGTATTTTGAGGATCAAACTCAGATTGCATTACATAGGACGCATGGTTTATCAAGATTTCAAGGTGCAATGTGTGTCTCTCTTCTCATGTCGGCACATAATGTGTTGCATTGATGGGAAATTCCAAGCTTGCTGCTCCAGTAAGAGGCTTCGTAGCTGCATATAAGAAAGGGTGGAAGAAGGTTGAGACGTGTTCTGTAGGGGTGATTGAGGACAGTTATTCTCCCCACCTTTATTAGTTTCATGTATTACCGACTATAGCAGAGGCCAATTTTTGTGTTATAATAAATTCTATGAATTCATGTCTCAAACTAATACACTAAAAATGGCAGGATCAGCTTAATACTCGGAGGTGCTTTTAAAAAATTGGTAAGAACTTACAGAAACTCCTGCTGCAGATTGAAAAGCAAGTGTTTCTTGAATATATGCCATTTATACCAAAGAATGATCTTAAAACATGCTTGAAAGGAATACAGTTATTTGCCTGAACTTATTAGAGCAAAGACAGTAATGGCATCCATTTTGATTGAAAACATAAACTCTCCTGTAATTTACTGTAAGTAAAGGTGAAATCAGGTTTCAACAATGATAGAAGCTTGATAAATTTTCACTGTACAAAGTGAATTGCACCGTACGAAGAATTAAACAGAAGTTTATTAGAATGAATGAGTCATGTTACACATAAATTGCTGGTATTCTTTATACTTTTAAATGGTGTTCATTTTATTTTTACCAGTTCTAAATAATCGAAATTCATCTTTGAGGGTACAATATATTTACACAAACATTTTCATTAATCGTAATCATTGGCAAACCCACATTAATTCAGAATGTTGAAAAATCAAGCAATAACTTCAGGATTCCTTGTTTTTTTTTTTTTTTTTTTTTTTTAATTTTCTCTTTTAGAATTGGGTAGAAAAAGCAGAGAAACAGCAACTATTGTCAGACACCCTTGACCTTTCAGAACTGTTTCATCCAGACACATTTCTTAATGCCTTACGCCAGGAGACTGCAAGGTGAGGAAAAAATAATCTGCCAATTTTGCTAATGTACCATCGTTCCCTATATGTGAAGATGGTTATTTCATTTTCAGGACACAGATCCAGCAAGTTATGTCAATTGCTGTCATTAGTCATCTCATTTGTATTTCTTGCCTTGAAGTAAAATAGCTGTGAGTTACTTGTTTAAATGCTGATTGATTTTTTTTTTTTAGATTAAAATAAAGATGTATTTTTCTTCAGAGTAAGAGTTAGTATGATATGGTACACATTGAAAATACACTTGGTTTGGTTTTGTGTTACATTTCCTGTTACATGTCTGTGAGATTTACTGTAAATGTGTTTCCCTTGCAGAGTAATGAGCTGTTCAGTGGACAGCCTTAAATTTACAGCTTCATGGAAAGGGCGAATACAGGAAGGCAAACTCCAAGTTAAGGTATTTTATTGGGATGTTTTACTAGAATTTTATGAGGATGTTTTATTAGCATGGTCCAAGTCATTTGTCTGTAAACTTCCTGGAAAACTGAGCTATAAATACATGGATGTACCTGAGATACAAAGGCTGGTTAATGATATGCAGCTACAAATATAGTAGGACAAAAATTAGAAAAGGAAGGCAGATATCTTTTTTCTCCTCCTTAGTCACAGCACTCATTTAAAAATTAAGCTTATTCTTGCTCCATTCTCTTCAAACACCTCTAGATAAAAATTGAAGCTGCAAATCCATTAGTTAAAATCTAAGTCTTCTCCAGAAGGAGTTGTGGCACGTAGCAAGAGGAAATACACTTGTAAATATGTCAGTCTAAGGCCGAATGGTAGCATTTGCTGAATCACTGAAAAGAGACTTCTAAAGGAATAAACCGAAGTAAACTGTGATATGGCTAGTTTCTGATATGATAAAAACACAACAATTTTTCAATGGCCCCTTAGATGTACAGCCGGCAACCATGAAGTCACCACTGATTGCTTGGACAGCAAAGGAGAGATGACTCCTCAAATGGTATAATTTAGCTTCTAAATATTTCAGGTGGAAATTAAGCTGCTTTGGCTGAATCCATATCTCTGTGCACCTTTTTTATAGTTAATTTTCTAGACAATTGTCAAACAAGTTTTCTACTCTATGTCTTCCAACAGGTATGTTGGTCCTATGATAATTCTGCACAGCTCCAAGCTCTGTGTTCAGCACAGAGCACAGCACCTAGAACTGCATCCTCACAGAAACACATGTGACTAACACAGGGCGCTCACCATGCGACTGTGTGCTCATGTGCAGCTAAAGCAGAGAGGCTGGTACACTAGGGG
The DNA here is from genome assembly GCA_013390005.1 of Calyptomena viridis. Classification (NCBI taxonomy): domain Eukaryota; kingdom Metazoa; phylum Chordata; class Aves; order Passeriformes; family Eurylaimidae; genus Calyptomena; species Calyptomena viridis. The sequence goes on along the minus strand of WEIV01019651.1, from coordinate 54,080 downwards.
AGAGAAAGCAGGTGGCAGGGCACCTTCCCTAGTCTGATAATGCAGATGGACACAAGGCTGTCGGAGATATTAGGGATCTGGGCTGGCTGCTGGCACTATCTAAAATTATTAATACAGAAAGTGTAAGAATTCATATTCCTAAAATCTTAATAGATTGTAAGGCCATTAAAGATAACTGTCATCATCCAATCTGACCTTTATATAGTACAGTCTTTAGAACTTTGTCAAATTAATTCCGGTGGAACTAGAGAATATTATTTTGAGAATTCTTCAATCTTGGTGTTTAATAAGAGTAATGGTTGCCTACTTCATTTAATGAGAAGCAGATAGGAGTCTAGAACTTGGGGATAAATAAACCAAGGGACTTTTAGGGCAGTTTGGTTCCTTGGAATAAACGTGGTATATGACAAACTTTGGTGCCTGTAAATCACGTATTCTGAAGTTACAGATTCAGCCAAGACTTCTAAGTCCATAACAATAAGCCAAAACTGAGTTTCAAATCTCAGATCACTCATTATAGTAGGCTAACTATCAGCTGCAGATTCTAGGAACCTGAACTTCATCAAAACCATCCTAACATCTTTGAAAAATGTTATAAGTCAATGTCAAATACCTCAACTCCATGCATGAATAATGTTATCTCATTATTTTCATATATTAAAAAAATCACAATATTTTAAAGTTGCTGTATTGAAATAGCTGCTTGGAAAATAAAGAATTAGAAGAAAGAGTTCTATAACAGTACTCCAGTTGCTTTAAAGTTCTAATTGAAGTTTATACTTTTCTGCTATGTGAAAATTTATTTGGTAAATTTTTTGTAATACTAGAAAAAATGCACTGTTAGCAGTCTATGTAATATGTAGGCAAAAAGGTTAATGTATATTCTCTATTGCTTTACAAGTATGAGTCTTATGTTCCAAGAGAAATCAAAAATAAAAAGAGAACTTTGTTTAAGAGCAAATTCTCTGCCACAGGAATAGTACAAGCAGTTAGGTGAGTGGTTATTTTTAACAATATGTAAGAATCCTGTTAAGTTTCTTCACTTCATCTGAATACCATCTTTTTCTCCATAAGAGTAATATTTTCTGAATCTCTTTTAGTAACTATTCACTAGTATTTTCACTGCTTCTTTGAATATTTGATGAACAGAAAGGCTTTGGAACCCTTTGCAATGCTGAATATTTAGATTCCTTACCATGAGTCCTTCCTCATGCTCATGGAATACTGGGGAGAAAGTTTCACATTAATAAAGCTAAATACCACATAGACTGTAACTAGGGCATAAAAATGTCATTGATTCAGAAAAATCATTCTCTAAAATGTGTCTCGTTTGATAAGGATCCTCTGGATTGCACATTAAGCTTGGTTCACCTGAGCAGTATGAATTTTTAGACTGGTAAAGTAAACGTTGTATCTGCAGTTTCAAGGATTCAGGCTAACCTTTTTGAATGGGGCACTATTCCGAGTGGGGACTCAAAAAAAAATTCATTCAGCAGAATAGATAAATCCTTAACCACATGCTGTGGTGAGATAGCTGGGACCTTGTTTCATCCCACCTAAATCAGAAATTGGAGTTAACCAATCTCCCCTACAGGAACCAGACCATGGTATAGGCTGTGGTTTATCAGTCTCAATTTATATTAATGGTGCTATTTCACTTTATTCACACTGCCAGAGACTGTTTTGAAGACATGTTCTTCAAGAATTTTTTCCTTGCCTTTAATTTTAAAAGTTTTTGTTGGCTTAGAATTTGTTCTGATAAGGAAAAGAAAGAGGAAGTTTCTTTATGATCTGTATGATGAAAATGCATCGTGCTTCAGCAATTGTAGACATTTGATCCTTCTATGCCAAAAAATTCAAATTGTATACCCTGTGATTGTCTGTAAGTCAGAAGCTCACAGTGCTTCAGTCAGTGTACAAACTACAAAGTAGGCAGAGGAACAGAGAATCAGGCCAAGAACACACATTAGTATGTGTGAATTATCAAACCAGATGGTAAGTTATCAGTGTTAATTCAGGTGATAGTTGACGTACAATATGGAGTAGATCTCTTCTAGTAGGATGTGATGAATATTTGATTTAGAATCAATCTGTGTAAAATTACACCTTCCTTAATATCACTTCAGATTGCTTTAACAAAAGTTACTGAAAATGTATGGCTATTGCACTGTAGTCACATATTGATATGCAAATATATCCCTTCTGTTTGCTTTATGCACTGATTGTGCTGTTGTACAAAAGCAGGTAGTCATTCCTTTTGGCATTCCATTTTCTGTTATTGTAGAAAAGAGTAAAAGAAAGGAAGAAATACGGCAAGAGACTTACTGGGTAGTAAGTAATATGAGCTTGGGTAGAAATTAATATAAAATAATGAAAAGTAAAACTTTATTGCGAATCTCAAATACATAATGTCAGTATTAATATCAAATATCTTAGCAATTGACAGATATGTGACTGTAAGGCATCCTAAGAGGTCTTCTTTTACTGTATGTGTCTATCCTGAAATATCAATAAATTAATGATGGAGGCCTGTAGAGATAATGAAGTGAAAATATGACTTCTGGAAGTCTGCTGTAGTTTGCATTGTTTCTTGGGAAATTGTGGCATTAATTAGTAAGGGAAAATTAATTGTAGAGAATTTGAAATTTTAGAAACAGATGTGCTTTGGACCATGGTATCAGCACACTTGCTGATACAAATGCATTTTAAAGAAAAGAAGTCTGTAATGTGTAAAAATAACTTTTGTGAATTTAAATGAGTACCAATAGTTGTGAAATGCCAAATTCATTGTAAGAATTAAAATTTTAAAGGTTATGGTTAACTCTAGCCATTACTCTCAGCTTTGTTGCAAAGATACTATGATTGCATCACAGATGCTGTGAAATCCATGTCCTTTGTAATAGTTGTAATTTCTCTACACTTATCATAGAAATGAGAACATGGTAATGGAGTACTCAGCCAAATAGTATCTGAAAGTACATTGTTCTGGAGGGTTTTTTTTATTTAGTATCTTTTAATATTGCATCAAAGTAAAAATTTTTCTCTTAATCTTCAAAACAGTTTCTATCATTGGTTGAAGTTCTCCAGGAGATCAAATCATATTATTTTATGTAACTGTAATGTCAAAGGAACTGCCAATATCAAAAGAAGAAACGTGGAGTAGAAAGAGATTTTTCAATGGGTGACCCACTTCTATAAAAATTTCTTCTAGAGATATTCAGGATGGCCAGACCTTTGAACACCCTAGGAATAAATTTTAAAACCTCTTCATCAGACCCAATCTTCCCTTAAAAACTATGCCAAACTTATTTATTTATCGAATTAAACTCTGTAACAAAATTCCCTATGAAATGCAGGAAGAGCAGAAAGAACACAGGAGATGAATCTTTCTAATGTTAGAGTGATAGGGGTACGTAAGAGGTTTGAAAGCTTTCAGTCAGAAGTGTAGTGAGATAAAGTGTAATCTAGAACCCTGTGCATATAGTACAGTGAGGTCCTAAGTATCAGTGTTAACAATAGAGACCAGTAGGAACAAGTCTTAGGGAAAGCCTCAGTATAATCATCAGTAATACTTTCTTCTTTTTGTGCCATTTATGATATATTTATTCATAAGATTTCTTCTTGCAAAACAGAAGTGTCACTGGAACGCATATAGGCTATTATTAAAGATTATTGATACACAAACTTTTTTCTGCATAAAGCCAGCTTCTTCAAAAATCTCTCTGCTTGGAGAGATTTTGAGTTTGAAAAGAAACAGTGCAAAATATCAAATGTTAACACTGTATCTTAGAAGCAACATACTTGAAAAGATCACAATAAACTTGACAGGAGAAGTGAGAACAGCGTCACAGTTTCCTAATGAGGAGCGGACCTCAATCTCTTGACAAGAGGTCGAAGGAGAAAAAGGTTTTTCAGTTCCAGATAGAAAATCTGAAAAACGTAATGCATTTCACTGAGGCCTTGTTAAAAATAACTTGTGGAAGTTGAAGTTAGACAAAAAGTCATACTACTGTGAACTTTCCATTTGGGATTCTTTTGGTTCAGGTTATCCACAGTTTGGGAGGCTTTACTGTAAGTAAGTCCTACCCTGTATGGAGCACAGATTGCTCCAAGGAATGTTGTCACTTCTGTGGTCACTGTCCAAGGAGAAACACAGCTTTGTTCTACATATTTTTTAAATGCCATGTTTTATAACCATTTTTTTCATATTAGAATATGTACATCTGCATCTTGCATATTGTAAGGAAGAATCTCTAGCTCAGAGTTAGACATAAATATGAGTTCAAAGAAGAAAATTCTTGAAGAGTGCAATGCCTGTCTACAATCAAAAGAATAATTAGATACTAAAAATGCAAAATGTAATCCTAGCTAGTATACAGTATACAGTTAGTGATGCTTTTCAAGCATGACAGTAACCCCCATTGTGTTACTATTTACTTCCAACTTTTCTTGTCAAATAAATAATTTTAGAATACTAAAATTACCTAAGCAAATTATTTTTATTGTATCTTCTATGGTACTGTTCTTCATTGTAACATCATACTTAACCCCCTTTTTAAAACCTGGTACACTTTTAACAATTTCTTGCAAGAGAAAATGTATTAGAAAATGGTATTTTTCTCCATTTTGGTTATGTGGTCACTCATTCAGTTTCCAACAGCATTTTATTTCCTAGTTGCAGCACTGCTTTATTAATCTTGCATTTGGTGAAAGCCGACTTCAGTATTACAAAATTAATTCAGGGCTTTAGTATGATAATAGACAGATGATTTTTAGATTGTAGTTTCTGTTAGAGATCTGTGACAACTTGAGTTTTAGCCTTTTGAAGAGCTACATGAAAGTTATTACCGGGTTAAATTTTATTCCTGTTAAAATTGAAGTTCTCACTTCAGTAGGCCAAACTGATGATGATAATGACAATGATGGTGATGATAATATATTATAATATATCGTATTGTAATTATAATATAGACTGGCAAGCTACTATTATTTGTATTAGGAAAATAAAGCAATCAACAAATATTGCAAATTTTATTTGAAGGAAATCCAGAATAGATATCACTGTCACTAATTTATGGAAGACTTCAGTGAAGAAAAGGGAATGTTTATTTCCCTCAGTAGAGGCTGAAATTATTTACTCATTAAAAGAAAGCACATGAGACATGTTACATATACAGCATTACATCGTTACTTATAGAAGCATCTGTGATTCTTATTTAATTTTGTGCCAAATAAAGTTTATCTAAGAAATTTTGACTTTTGTTAAAAAAAAAATTCTCTCGTGTTATTTCAATGTATTTTGTTTGCCTCTGCCAAAATTTTGTAACTGCACATTCCATTCTTTGAAAGCTGTGCTTAGACTTTTAAGCAGGAAGTCACGGTTATTTCAGTGATTGTTCTTTTCTTCTTCTAGACTTTGTAATGATTGTGTACTTGGCTGTTGCTATCATAAGTCCATTAATCTAATGCCAGTCAACTTCAGTTTCATAATTGATGACATTTACAGGTGTTTTTCTCCAACAATTAAAAGAATGTGAATCCAAATCAGAGGAAGTTTGCACCAAAGTGTGGTCCAGATCTTGCTTTTAAATCATGTTTCCTATTCTCACACAGAACATTCCAGTAATTAATTTCCTGTTATTTAAAATTTGGTCACAGTAAAAAGGCTCATAATTTATTAAAGTACAGTGTAATCATTATTGACGTTTCAGATCTGTTAGATATGTTTGAATATTTCATCTTTCCACGGCAGATCAGTGGTTTACAACTGGAAGGTTGCCGTTTTGACGGAAGTCGACTTTCAGAAAATCTGCATGATTCCCCCAGTGTGTCTTCTGTTCTCCCTTGTTACATGGCCTGGATTCCACAGGTACTAAATTATTAAAGGCCCTA
>WEIV01019651.1:2064-30120 GCA_013390005.1 Calyptomena viridis | reverse complement strand
CCTTTATTTTGCAGCCTATTTTTTTTTTCATTGAATGTATTAAGTCCTTTCACCCTATTCTAAAATTTTGTTAAGTAGCTAGACTGAACCATCAGAGGATCCAGGGAACTAGAGTCCTGTCAGCCTAACCTCAGAGCTGAGGAAGATTATGGAACAGGTTNGAGGTTCAACAAGGCAAAGTGCCATTGAGTTTTCAGTGAAAGCCCTTTTTAACAACCTGAAAGGAGATTCCTCTTTCTCACTGAGTGCTTTTAGATAAAGTCTAAGCTATGATGGCTTGACACCCTACTTTCAGAGCAATAATTTATATAAAATGCATCACATCCATGGTGATCAAGGTCATTCACCAATTCAACTGAAACACTTCAGAGCAGACTGCTGCTCTAAGAAAGTGCTTATGAAAACTGACCTCTTAAAAGTATGTTGAGCGAAGCAGCCAAAATAGTGAGAACTGTAGAAAATGCAGTATTCTAATGTTTTTCCTTTTTAACATAGAGAATTATAGTATAAAATAACAGAATTTGGAGCAACACTTTAAGTAGACAGATACCCAAATTATTTAAAACTCTTTAAAATGGATGAAGTTTTAAGTAGATAGTATAACTTAAAACAAGTAAGGTAAGAAAGGATGATTGCCAGCTAAGAGAGCTGTCATCAGAGCTCAGGGTTCTCAGCCATGGGAGGCTGCACCCTGAAATGCACTCGGTCATTTTGAAAAACAACTTAAAAGTCACTGAAGACTGTTGTATTGTAAAGTTACATTTTGTTCAAAAGCAGTGGAGAAGTAGAACCTTTATTAATGCAGAATGTGTGGGATTTTTCCTCCTTTTCCTTTTTTTGCTGTCTTTTCTGTACCATTCGATGGTTCACACACCTTTCAGTAGAGATAGGATGAGTGTTAAAAGCAAACAGATCATGCATACGAAGCTTTGGTAGTAGGAGACAGGCCTTTTGATGCCTTTTTAATCCCAACTTAGATGAAATAAACTGGCTTTGGAATTATTTTCTTTAATTCCTCACATCTAACTCAAAGTTTGTGAGGTCCCCAAAGTAATAAAGAAACATTTCATCCACACTTTGTTGGTTTCTCCTAGTTCTATTGGGTACTGAGGGGCATTCTGCCAGAAATAGTTGTAAATGGCACTATCCTTATAAAGGACATTGAAAATTGTGTTTTCAAAACCTTTCACTTGTGACCAATTCTTCCTAAAGACCTCTTGAGGGTTTCTGCAGGAAGAACAGCTGACAGGATATAGAGAGGCTATAAGGACATTTAAACATTGCCAATATGTCAGTCTGCAGAGCCACGCAAGCAGCAAAACCCCAGTAGCATGCCCAGACAGTGAGTTTTGACTGGAGTCCTGCATGGCTTAAGAATAGTAAAGGCTACAGGAAAGGGTGAAGGCAGTAAGTGCTACCGTTGCCCGTAATAATGAAAAGAAGTTAAAAAAGGCTGAGAGGCTTCTCTGAAACATGTGCACTAAGGAATGAAAAACATGGCAGGTAAAACCCAGTGCATGCTATTCCCTCCTTGTCCCTTCCTTTCCAGGAGTTTCATACAATGGAGATAACTTACCTCAGTACATTTCTCTATTGTGATCTTTTATGTTGCATTGAGTTAGATTTTATGCTCTGTTTAACTGAGCTAAAATAATAGATTAGAGGGTTCCTGCACACAAATAATAATTAAAAAAGATGGCTTCCTGCAAATATAGCAGACATCAGCTGAAAGGTTTCAAGATAGAGCAGTAGGACAATGCATTAAAATTATTGAATAATTGCAATATACAATAATTCTTAAATAATACATACTTCTGGGTTAATTCTCCACAGTGATTTCATTGGGAAAAATGAATGGTAGCAAGGAAGACTACCGAAGAATACAGCAGATGAAAACATATATTTCTTCATCAGGAAGATGCTTTATTGCCATCATAGTGACAAGCTGAGATCCAGTACAAAGAAGCACAAGGTCATGGGTCAGAGACAGTATGACCTCACTTGCATTATTGTAAACTGGATTAACTCCTATAGTCAAGACAGTTATGCTACAAAAATGAGATCTGATGTTGGCTCTGAGAAGTTTCTTTACAACATGTGGAGCTGTACTCAGCTATTTTAAAGCAGGACAACAGTTAAGCCGGGATGATTTGCATCAGCAGACAGTCTGACACACTAACTGAAAGGAAACTTGATAAAAACCAAAGACTGTAAGAATGTGTTCAGTATTAAGAAAACCACAAAATGAAAACATGAAATGCAGCAAGACACCTTGGGGCCATGTTTTCACCTTGCAATGTTGACTATTTCTGTATTATCTCAGAATCATAAAATCTTAGAATATCCTAAGCTGGAAGGGACCCATCAGGATCATTGTGTCCAACTCCTGCCCCTGCACAGGACATCCCCAAGAATCACAACATGTGCCTGAAAGCATTGTCCAAGTGTTTCTTAAACTATGTCAGGCTGGGTGCTGTGACCACTTCCTGGGGGAGCCTGTTCCTGTGCCCAACCACCCTCTGGGTCAAAAACCTTTTCCTGATATCAAACCTAGACCTCTTGTGACACAGCTTCATGCCATTCCCTCAAGTCTTCTTGCCGGTCACCACAGAGATCAGTGCTTGTCCCTCCATTTCCCCTCCTGAGGAAGTTACAGACTGCACTGAGGTCTCCCTTCAGTCTCCTCTTCTCCAGGCTTCTCCTTGTATGTCTTCCCTTCTAGACTACTCACCATTTCCATAGTCTTTCTTGTGACACTTTCTAATAGCTTAATATCCTTCTTATATTGTGTGTCTATCCTTGTTCCTACAGCTTGCTTTTAGTCCACAAGTGAAACAGAAGAGAAATTGTGTTACCTCTAAGTTTGTCCACCATGACAATAATGGTTCCCCATCTTGATGGCTGTCTAAGCACTGCTTTAGAAAGCAGCATTATTGCAAGAAAAGAAGGACGCTCTATTTCTTTTCTCTTATAGATTTGAGAATACTTAATTGTCTGTATATTTGTTTGCCTTCCTCAGGATGCATGTTGTAATATAAATTTAACCTTCCTAGTTAAGGTTTCATCTGTCTCTGGATGATTCAATTATATTCAAGTTGCCTAAAAAGCCGAAGTCTACTTTTTTTTTGCAGAAATTGAGGAACTTTATATCTGAGACAAAAATATTCATGAACACAACTCTGGATGGATGTGCTTTGTAGAGAAATATTTTTGTCTTGTTAAGGAAAATGCACTAATGTAAATGTGAATATGAGAAGTTATAAACATTAAAGGGAATCCCATCTCAAAGCTACTTACAGAGAGAAATTATTAGATGGTCTTTATAATGCTGTAAATTAAATCTGATTTGGACTTCATTTTGAACTCCATAGTGAAAGAGAAATCAGAATTTTCTGTTAAATACAAAAGCTTAAATGAGAATTCAGCACACAGGAGACAGCAGGCTGACAATATACAATCTCACTGAAGCTTGAGTGTGCATAGACTAGCACAGTTAATCAAAAACTCCACTCATCTGCCAACTCTTTATGCATTCATCAATGCTCAGCAGAGAGTTATCAGCACAGAAGATTCATACATCAAGGTTTCAGCTCTGGCTTCCTTGACATCCCAAGCAGATTAGTCTGTGACAGATTTCTGTAAGCAAGCAAGCATCCTGAAGTGAAGCTACAATGGAGATGACAAGCCAATCCTTGGCATCTGATGTCATGTCCACTTGTTCCATCAAAGCCAACAAAGCTCCAATAAGTTTACTGAAGTCATGCAGGTTTAGGAGCTGTGTTTTGATTTAGACAACATGACAGGACAAGTCCTCAGGAGCTCGATGCAGGAGATAACCTACTGATCCTTTCAGAGACCACATGAATAAATGAATTCCTTTCAGATTCCTTTCAAAACAGTCATGTATCTCCCATGCAAACAGACCAAAGGAGGACTGACTCAGAAATAATTGTTCAAAAACACTCTTTCTGTCCTCACAAGGTATCCCAAAGGGAATCAAGATATACTTTTCAGTGCCTCAAGGAAGTCATAGTAGATCAATTATGTCCCTACAAGTTTGTGTGCCTCACGCAGCTGATGCTGAGCATGTACTGGATGAGTGCAGATGTTTTGATTTGGGTTTGAAGACAGCCATTACAGGGCATGTTGCCTGGGACAATCCCACATCTACATCAGAAGTCAAGCAGTTTTCTAGCACAGAGCTAGGGCTGGGGTAGAAGAAAGGACGTAGGAATCTCAGGATTAGGCTCTGGTCAGGAACAAGTGTGTCTGTCTTCCTCAATAGGTGAAAACCCCCAGCCCATTCATCTTGCTTCTCTATGTGAGACTCCAATGTCATCATCTGCAAAGATACTGTAACGTCCCATTTATCTGCACAATGGGCACAAAGCCACCATCTCTGGGGTTGTTCAGCCTGGAGAAGAGATGGATCTGAGGAGACCTTATTGTGACCTTTCAATATATAAAGGAGGCTTGTAAGAAAGATGGAAAGAGACCTTTCACTAGGGCTGAATAGGACAAGTGGCAACAGTTTTAAGCTGAAAGAAGGTAGATTTAGATTGAAAATAATTTTACAATGAGCATGGTGAGGCACTAGAACGGGTTTCCCAAAGAAGTTATGGGTGCCCCATCACTGAAATTTTTTTTAGGCCAGATTGAATGGGACTCAAAGCAATCTGATCTAGTGAAAAGTGTTCTTGTCCATGGCAGGGGAATTGGATTAGGCGAATGGTCCCTTCCACCCCAAGCCATTCTGTGATTTTATGATCATTCCACTGGGAATTTGCAAAGGGTTCGAGTAAATTTACCAAAAAAATCGTAGGTCAAAGTAAACACAATGTAATTGCTGAAGCAAAAGCCACACATGCAAGCAAAGGAAAACAAGGAATTAATTCCCCACTTCCCATGGGCTGGCAGGTGTTCAGCCATCCCTGGGAGAGCAGGGATCCATCACATATAACAGTAACTTGGAAAGAGAAACTCCATCACTTCAAATGTACCACCCATTCCTTCTTCCCCCCACTTTATATGCTGAGCATGGTGAAATACGGTCTGGGATGTCTATTGAGTCAATTGGGATCAGCCATCTCAGCTGCGCTCCCTTCCAGCTTCTTGTACACCCCCAGCCTCCTCACTGGAGGGGTGGTGTGAGGGGCAGAAAAGGCCTTGACTCTGTAAGCCCTGCTCAGCAGTAACTGAAACATCCCTTTGTTATCAATGTTGGTTTTGGCACAAATCCAAAACATAGCCCTGTACCACCTACTATATATAGAAGCACCTCTGTCCCAGACCAAACCAGCACACTCCCTTCTACCCTTCCAGTTCTTCCCCCCATCCCACAGGTAAAGAATGAGAAAGTGGCTGCTTGGGGCTTAGGTGCCTGGCAGGGTTAAACTGGTTCATAGTGGTATGGATGCTGTTCAAAGGATGAGACAGCAGCCATACTGGTTTTGGTATTGCCTTGTAAGGCTGTCAACCAGCTATTAGAAAAGGATGATAGAACAAGGTATGATAAGAATCTATAGAACGATAACTTTCCTGTGCAGCTGACTGACCAAGCACCTCCACATATAGAACAGAAAGGAGAGAATTCTATGCCCTGTTACTTCCTGCAACACAGCAAGAAGTCTGGATTACATACATTGCATCACTCATGTCACTCACTCACTTAAAAGAATGGTACAAGTAAATTCTCATGAGTTTATATACAACTTGTACTAAAGTCACAGCACACAAAGGAATACTTTAGATACAGGGAGTTCTGCATTTTCCTTTGGTAAAAAAAAAAAGTCATCAATACCTAATCAGTGAATTTACAAATTATTTTGTACATAAGCTTAAGATTTACTGTAAATGCCAGAATTATAAGGAGACACTGATCCTTTTTAGAAAGCAGCCAGGATAGAAAAAATGAAACCTTCAGGTTGCTATAGAATGTTCTTTTACAGACAGCTTTAGGAAACATCAGTTCAAAATAGGCATAACTATTCCATAAAAATTCTTGTAAGAGCAGGCATAAACCTTCAAGATCCTCAATAGAATTCTCTTCTGCATCAATACTCTGCAATAGACAGAATAGTTTTTAAGAGTGTTTCTCCTCAGAGGTAGCTGTCCTTCAAGGGTCTCAGACTGGTGAAGCCCATTCAAAATAGAATTTAAATGTACATGTAATTAATATAGAGAAAATGGCTTTCTGATAGCGATGAGGATAGCTACATTAAAAAAAGATTTCTTCTGGAACAATGTCTATTTGCAAAGAAATGTCTAATTGCTGCACATGTTAACAGGTTCACTAGTTCAGTTAAAAATGGAGATATAAAAAGGGCTAGGATTATTTTGATCCCCTTTAGGAATGCAAAGTGCTTTGAGAACGTATTTTGCTTTCCCAGCTCACAACAACTTGATCATAAAAAGAATGGCAGTTGTTAAAACTTGCAATAAACTATGGAAGCCAAGAATCTGAGTCAACTGGGCTGATAATCCATTTACAGGAAACTGGCTTTTAATAGTCAGAAAACTCATGTAAGTTTTCTCTTCATGTTTTATTTCATACACACATGCACATATAGACACAGACATTTTCCTTGCAGGGGCATTGCTTTAAGCTATTTCTTTTACCTACCTGAAGTCTGTAAACATCTTAGCATGCTCAGCCTGCAGATAGTCTTGTTTAGTACCAGAAACTATTTAGGGGTATGTCCTGGTTTGGGACAAATATGTTCAGAGGGATAAATATTCTCTGATAGAAAGAAGGCTGCAGCTCCCCCTCCCCCACCTGGTTTGAGGGAAAAAAAAATTTCCTCGAAGGAAAGTTAAAGAACTACNTGGGAAGGAGTGTTAATGAGCCCAAAGGCTCTGCAGCTGGGACCTGGGTATTCCAGGGATCTTGCTGGAAATTTCCTCCTCAAGCTGCTGTCTCAGCTCTTGGGCCCAGTTTAAAGACACAGAAAGGCCCAAGATTCATTTTTCCTGGTATAGAGTTGGTGATATGGCAATAGGGGATACATCATAAAGTCACCCCAAGACAAGGTATTACAGAGGACCCTATGAGTACTGTGAACCCCAACAGCCACTGTACAAAGTGGGATATATGGCCAGTAATGATACCCAAGCCTTTCTGAGACTGCGAGCAGGGTGCTTCCTTCAGCTGGCTTCAGGTGACGTGTAGCTAAAGTAAAATAAGAATACATTGGGAAGCTCTTGACCTGAAGACAGAACCATATTATCACATCTACATTAACAAGTGGCTCAGTTCATGTGAACATAGCACACACCTTTTGCAAGTTAACTTACAGGTGTAGATGTGTTGCAGGTGGAGTCATCCACCTCACTTGTAAGAGAGAAGCTACAATATGCTTTTATTGATCTAAAACAGTGAGTTAACAGAGCTTAGTGGTAAATACAACAGTGGTTTAACAAGATTTGATGGCAAGGCAAACTTGATTATTTACTGCATGCAGGGCAGGGTCAGAGAGAACTGCCAGGAAGACCCTCCTGTTGAGTCATGAGGCTCAGTAGGAACCCCCTTCCATTCTAAATTCCTTCTCAGAGAGGAATCTAAGTGTAACTGGACCCAATCCTAGTCTCAGTTTGGTCAACAGTTTATGTCTGAAGGATTATATATGCAAAATCAATCTTTTATATCACTTAGCTAAGATTTCAAAGTTTAGCGTGCTCTTAACCACTGATTATCTGATGCAATAAGGACTCTTTAAACACCAAGGAATAATCTTGACATCCCTACTCAAGGGGAGATCCTGGCATGCAGCCCATTGTCATGCAGGATTGCTCAGCAGGCTCTGGGCTGTCTGCTACCTATTGACTAAGACAATTGACTTACAGTTGCATATCAGCAGGATGTTAGGGTCACCATTCCAGCTACTCTGTTGATAGCTGTTCCTCAAACCAAAGTAAAATGAATGCAACCATCACAGTCCCTACTGAGGATTATGGCTTCATCCCAGGGTTGGGGGGAGGACACTGTCACAAGGTGCTTGGGGGATTTGGTTCCACAAACAAAAGCAAAGTAAAAGGCAGCCAGACTAAGCTGGGAGGAGAGCAACAACATTGCAGACACAAAGAGGAGCCCCAGGTACCTCTGTAGGACTCAGGTAAACCAAATGGGAAGTGCTGGTAGCACCTGCTGTGCCTGCTTTGCCTTGATTGCTCACAAGGGAAAGGTTGGATGCAGGTGGGTGTGAAAACCTCCTACGGAGCTATGTCCTCCCTCCAGGCAGCAACTTATGTTTCAAGGAAGGACCAAGCACTCCGATAATGTGTCAGCATCTGCTCTGACCTCTTCAGACAACATCGTGGAGCTAAATTTTTGCCTTGCACCCCAGAGGTGGTCAGCTGGTGCCCTCAAGCAAGAAATTTCATTACTCGTATCTTGTCTTTACCTGCCCACTTGCAAATGTTTAAGTGATAAGATTTTCCAGCCCTTCTGAAAAACCAGTCATGGGTTTCGCCACTGTGAGACCCTGTGAAGAGACAAAGGTCCCTCCATCCATCTGCTTTGTGTAGCTAGTTCCTGGACTGCCCTTTCAGCCAGGATGAGAAGGTCATGCTACATGATCAGGGTTTGCTTTAAGGGCAGCTCTCTGAAAAAGGAGTGATATATTTTTTATAACCATACAATACTTCAGCGCTGAACAATTCTGTCATTTGGAATATTAAAATGTGATCAGAGATATTTTATGCAGCTGTTATTAAATAGTCATTAAACATTTCTGGAAATTGCACTCCTTGGGGATTTGACATTGAAGAATAGACTGTCAAGGCACGGTCTGAGCCATGACTTATAAAAATATAAACCTACCAAATGCACTAAGTTTGTCTTCATCATCACTTATCTCTGAGTTCATCTTCTACATACTGTGCAGAATCTGGTCCAGGCCATCTATTTCTCTCTGCACCTCACCCCAGGACCATAATATCCTATAAGCACGTGTAGCACATGGGTTTACAGTATAGAAGGCTGCAAAGAGACCACAAGAAGTTCATTTGTCTGATGATCTCAAGGGTCGTTTTTGGACTCAACCAATTTTATATCTTGACAAAGCAGGCCACCAAAGCACCAAAGCAGTGCTAGGAGGCAATATTTGGGAACTATGGGCAGTGGAGTGACATAAACTGATTTGGGACACAGATCATCTTGGCATGTCAGACATACTACATGATGGTTTGACCTGTGCTTTCATGTTGACTGCTCCTTCGTAGATTATGAAGGTAACTATTTCAGGCGATTGGTTCAGATGTCCAGACTTTGTGTCTACCAGGCTGTCTCATTTAGAGATCCAGATTCCCCTTCTTCTGGCCCTAAAACCAATCATAAATTCCCAGCAGCAGCTTAAAGTTTCTCCCCTGAATGTCAGTACTTTCACATGGAAATTGGTAAAGACAATAGGAGATTTTGAGCCTCTTCCAAATTTATTCTCTCCAGATGTAGAGGTAACAGTCCCTCATGTCACAACTGAGGGGAGCACACAGTAGATTGTTCTATTTTTACCTAGCTTTTATATGGCTTCAGGAGAAAATGCAGTACTTTCTGCTGTCCCCTTGAACTCTGCAGGAATTTTATCTGCAAGGAAAATCCCATCTTATTTCCAGACTGGTCCAGATTCCCAGGGCACTCAAACTCTAATTCCCACTGCCAGAGGTGTGGCTCAGATGTAACCAGGCAGTTTGCCTGACTCTACTGGAAGTTTTGGTCCTCTGCTCTCATGCAGATTGCTCTGCTAAGGGAGAACAATTCTCTTTCTTAATGAATATGCAAAAAACCAATTTTCACTCTCATAAGTCTCTCAGCTGGTTAGTTAAAAGCCTCCACTGGTGGTATAAAACATTAAGAATAACAGCTTGATTAATCCCCATCTACTGGTCTAAACTAAAACCCATGCCATTTTGTCACATTGCAGTTACACAGTCATCACAAAAAAATATAGCTTGAAATTACTCTTACAGATTCAGAAGGTTATAACGGTATCCCTATTGACCCAAAATATCTGGAGGTATGATAATTTTCCTTTGCTGAAATGAACAGGGGACTGATTTTGAGATTTCATTGTTATGGAAATATATTCTAATCAGGACAATTACATTTGACTTCACCCCACTCCCTCTGAAGCATCAAGAATATTTAATATGCTATCCTGATTAACAATGCTAGTCTCCTGTTTCTGGGATTTGTCTAGGGAAGGTATGCATAGAGGATATAGCAGAATAGAAACTATGGTGGTTCACAATCGATCCTATTATCAAATTTGCCCAAGAAAGACCTACTTTTCCATTGTGAGTATCTCGAAGCATGAGTAGTGTTGCCTTATCACTCCTTTTTGAGATCTGCTTAATGACATTGATGCTTCTTAATTAGACCAGCCTGTGGAGCCACCCATGCTAAGAGCAGACGTTGAAATGCCTGGTAGGATATAGAAGCAGACGTGTTATCTGTGGAAAACTTCAGATATCTTCTCCCAGTTTGTTTGTGCTCTTGGCTCCTTGTATTCATCTAATGCTATGGGGAAGAGATCTGGATTGCTATACAAGCTGTTGTGCTTGGGACTGAATAAAGAAAAGAGCAGTTACTTCACCAGTGGCATATTTATAATTTTAACATGTTTTGGAAGGAGGTTGTGAAAAAAGCTAAATATCAGTGACTGCTTAGTCAGATCTATCTATCTGAAGACACTGACAACTCTTTTTGTTTATTTTGGGCCATCTGCTCCATCAGTGCAGCTGGATTCTGCCAGCTGTACTAGAGCCATTGCCATACCATGGCTCCAAGTTCATGCTCTGCCTTTTTCAGCAAGGCAGAAATATCAGGATATTCACAAGTATTCATAATATCTGCTTTAATTATTTTTACCATTTATTGCTTTGGGTAATGTCTACAGTCTTAGGGATAAGCATCCAAACACAAAATGTGAATCAGTTTGCCTTTTGTGTGGTTTTGCAGGTTCCATGTTAAGGCTGAATTCCAATTCTCTTTAGAAACAAAAGACAACATTTCAAATCCCCTGTATTTCTAAACAGTTTACCTAATCATGTCTCTAAAACTCTTGGTTATGGAGTGCATATTTATGTAAGTATGTATATTTGTTATGCATATCTGAACCTGAGCTGCAGTTCAATATATGCCTCCATATGAAATACACAAGAAGCCACCCCGAAGCTGTGTATTGCATTGTGTTCATCCTTCTTCCTGTTACACCAGTTTGCTTTCAAATATCTTCCTCGAAAATAAAACCCCACAGCACATCTATTTAAGAAAGAGGGAAAGCGTGGCTTAAACATCCATACTCCATCCACTACACGTGAGTAGCACACACACACAGAAAAATCCAGTTCAGAATGCTAAAAAGACTGAGCACATGGAGGTAAGGATGAAATAGCATAAAATGAAACTTACAGTAATAGATCATGCCACAGTAAGGTTTTTTTAGAAAATAACCTTGGGGCTGATATTTCTTAGGGCCAGGGAAGGATAAACAAGAGCAGAGAAGATCTGTATGAATGAGCAGAAACATATATGAGTAAGATCACAGAATAATGGTTGGGTTTCTGACTACAAGAGCAAGAGGTCATTGGGTTATCTTTTCTCTCCGACAGGAAGATTCTTCAACATTTTAGGATGTAGTGTACTCGTATAAGGATTGGGTTTATATTATGTAGCCCCCAAAGTCTCTTGCCAACTAGAGTCAGTGACCCAGAAGGTCTGCTCAAGTTCCTGTGCTACTGTACATTTCACCCTTCCTTTGCTAATCCTCTGCCATCTACTATCTTTCTGCATCCTGTGGCTCAGATATTGTGCTATTGTGCTATTGTCTTCTCAAAGTATGTAATTTTTAGATAGGTTTCTCAATCAGATTCTCTAAAGAAATTTACAGGGAAAAGGAAATTTTCCACAGTTCCCCATCCCATTCACTTCTTTATACCCATGTATCTTCTGTTCATTTCTCTTGGTCAGACTTATGAGGCTTGATGGGATGATGGGAGAGCAAAGACTAGATCTGGGCTGGCTTATCAGCTGAGGAGTTTTAAAATTCTCTGTGCCTAGTAGGATGTGATATATCCAAACATCCTTCCCCACACTTCTTGTATTATGACAATATGCAAGCCCTGCCTCAAACTAGAAAGACCAAGAAGCTTAGTATTACCAGACATTCAGGAACTCTGCAACCTTTTCATTCACTCTTTCAAGAGCACTGTCCCTTCCCAGAGCTGGACTGCTTTAAAAAAAGTGAAATAGTTCTTGTTTCTACGTCCTTGTCATAATACAAATGTAAAGCTGACCACTGGGATAGCAAATAGATAATTGTCTTCCTGTGTAGTTTCTTTAGAAAAATGCATTTAATTCTCACTTTCAAACACTACAGAGCCTTTTGAATTTAATATGAACACAACTCCCCACCTGCATTTCTGCATTCTGTGATAATTTTTTTGCTGTTTTGACCTCACTCAGTGTCTTCTGGGTAAAGTGCAAGCTAGTAAGGGTTAAAAGTGCTCTTGATGCTATTCTAATTAAATATGAACTCACTGCTCCTTCTCCCCTTGTGGGGACAGGCAGCCAGGTTTAACCTGTTTGATGCTGAAGCTCAAATACAGAACTTTGGCCTTTTTTTCTCCTGCTCTATTCTTCTCCCTTGACTTCTAATCCTCAGTGCCAATAAATTTTAAGTGTGATGAAGGAAGAAAACATGCTGGTGCGTAAGGGTATAGATAGATAGGCTGTTTATCGCTGTTTGTCTACAACAACTCTGAAATACCAACCAGGTGCCTGCAGATGTACACTGGATTATCCTGTACTTGTAGCACCAGCTGCAATGTGCCAGCTGTTTTCTTAATGCAGGGAAGGGATGTTTTCTGCTCACAGCTGTAGGGCAAACAGAGGCATCAGCAACCCCTAGAAGTTTGAACGTTAGTGTCTCTTCCTGTGTCTGAGGGGATGGTGAAGGCTTTGAAGCCAGCACTGGTCTCAGACCTGCTGTGCTTCCCTTCCTCTGCCTTTTTTTTCCCCTTGTTGCTCTATCAAGATCACAGAGGTTGCGGCTCAGTGGCTGAACAGCCAAGTGGGACGTAGGTCCCTCTGAAATCTCTGGGCATTTTTGCAGGACGAACAATAACTTGTACAAAATAGAACTGCCTTCAGAGTGGCCTGTCCAAAAGGGAATGAGAGCTGAAAGAAAGGTTTTCATGTGAGACAGAGTATGTCAGGCAGTGGGAGGTGCTCCTGTGAAGCATGGCAGTGGCTGTGTGAGGGGCTGTCACAGGGGTGAGCAAGGGATCTCTGGGGTCTCTGCACTACCTCTGAGTAGGTATGGCCAGGGACTGAAAAAGGTGAGATGTACACATAGCTGTGAGTCCAAAACAGACCTGTCCTGCAAGGCCACCCCTTGCTGACTTGATGGATGGCAATCCCTGTTAGCCGATGCATGGGGATTATTCTCTGTAAGACTCAAAAAGTCCAATTCATTATAGCAAGGCCTATTTTTTTTTGCCTTTTTCCACTCCAGTGGAGCACAAATGACCCGAATAAATCCTACTCCTTTGGCACATGTAATGCATGGAATGTGTTGCCGGTGCTGTAACAAGATTTATCTCTTGGTGCATGTTGTGAACACACATTTCTTTCCAGTCAGTAGAATTGTTATAGCTATAGAGCTTGATTATTGAAAGGGGAGCTGGTTGGTGGAAGGAAGATATATAAATGTGATATACAGAGTACACATCAGCCACACCAGCTGGAAAAATCCATTTATTTCCACTGACTGAATAACTCACTTTTGATTCCAGTTTATACAGGTAGGAACATGATTACTCAGTGCCTGTCTCCAATAACTCAGCTAGTGTTGAGATTTGTTTAGTCTTTGCAGCCAGAATTAGCTCCTCTGTAGAGCCCCACACCAGCAATGCCACAGGTGTTCTGAGGTGAGAACTGATACAGACCTGTCCTGCTCCAGTTTTGACATATATCCCAGGGCAGGTGGCAGAATCTTGTGTCCACTAGGGGCAATGAACATGTATGTAGAGATAGAATGAACAGGACAGGGACATAAATTGATTTATCTTGTACTTACAAGCATAAAAAAAATCAGATGTTTGGTGGGATGGGGGTTATGCCACAGGAAGCAAGAAATGCCCTTTAAGGAAATAACAATCTGTGCCAACCATTGCTGAGTGGGAAATGCCAGTCAGTTTTGCAAATGTCCATCATGAGGTCCCTTGCTTCAACAGGGGCTGTGAACAGAAAGGTCTGTGAATAACTTAGAAACCAAAAGTCTCCACTGCAATGTTTCAATGACCCCAGACTTTTTGGAGGAAGAACTCTTGCTATTTGCAGACTGGATTTCTGGGAATTTCTGGGATTTCTGGCTCAAGTGCTGTGACTGCCCCAAATAGTGGTGAGACACACAGATGGCTGTATTTCCACAGCCATTCATCCAAGCTGGATTCTCACCTCCAAACAAGGATGATAGGTAAGGTGTTGTGAGCTCACTCACTGCTGCTGTGCAACGGCATCTATGCAGTCTCTATACAGATTTTCTGTGATGTATCTGAAGTAATTTCCACTACATTTCATCCTTTTCCCACTCTACCTTTCCTCAGTGGGTAAAAGGTGACCTCTAAATGCCTTTGTCAGCCAAGGCAGAGAAGCCTCTCAAATCCTGATAACTCCAATCATGGTGATTTCCAGCTAGCCAGTTCCCTGTCAAGCCCAAAGGAGCAGTCAGGGTAGATCATCTATGCTTTACCAATGAAAAAACTTGCACACACAGCAGGTGAACATCATTGTAAGCCCAGCAATCACCAAGCCAGGTGTCTCATTACTGTGTATAATAAAATAGCATCCCGAGGAATGGGGGAAGATAAACATATGTCATTCAAAAATCCCCTGATTATGGGAAGTGTCCACCAACAAGCCGCCCAATTAGTCTGTGCAGCTCTATATTTTGCTCATCTGTTATTACTAATCTGGCCTCAAGTGTGCAGTTTAGTGCTGTAAACCTTTGGTAGGGACTGTTTCATTAAACTCTGTGGCCTGTGGCATCTGCCTTCAGCCAGGAGAACAGCTTTGGAAGCCTTCCAAATCACAATGCTGGTAATTATATTTTCTATGTTCCAAACAAACACACTTCTGGCCTGGTCTGTGCTCAATTTCAGGGAAATATATGCATATATCTGCATGATCTCCTGGAACGAGGGAGCATGCTCTGCAGTTTTTATGTACTAGACTCTCCATCTGGCTGTGTTCCCCTGCTCGGCTCTGCCCTCCATGCCAGTGGAAGACCAGAGCCACAGGATCTCACACCACACATGGCATGCTCCAAGCACCACCACTCACCCTTCTGCGCATGTTTTGGCTGCAGACAGAAAAGCTTCCTGAGTGCGCCCCTTGGCACTTCCTCTTCCTCAGTGACCTCCCGTTGTAACCATGACCAGAGTGGCCTCTGCTCCCAAGCTAATGGCTAGTCCTGGTTTCTCCATGAATACTCACTCATGAGTCTTCTCCCGGTTCTTCCCTGTCTACTTCTACTAAGTGAATGCAAATAATTTCTCAATTCCCCTTTTCCTTCATAATCCAAGGCTGTAGTCTGAGATCAGGATATCAAGATAAGCAGTGATCTGCCCAGTAGTGTAGGAAAACAGCTGGAAGCTAAGCCAAGGATCAGGAAGCAAAAATGACAATGAAGAATGAGAGAAATAAAAACCACACCAAGCTGCTAAGACAGCACAAAGAAGGGTGTCTACAATATGCTCAAGAGCACTATGTTGTGAAATACTGACCTTCATACGCTTGTTGAGCTGTACTGGAAGAGTTGGCCATCAGCTGCCTCTTTGTGTCTCCAGCAGCCTTACAAGGTGCAGCACTCTGCTACTTCATCCTCCTCTGGTAAGACTTTGCAAGCTAATTTACCATTTTTCTAAGTGCTATGCACAAACTCAGAAGGCAATGATGACCCACATGTCCTACAACAAAAGTGTAATGTACCATAGTGTTGCATACAGATAAGGAACATAGTGAAGTTGTGAAGAAATATTGATCATAATTAATACTCCATAGGCATGGCCAACATATTTGTTTTCTGCAGTCATCCATCTATGTAGAGGTTTTGGAAGTTAGTGCTGTGGAGTGCTCACAACTGGTTAAGGGGACTTCTTCATAATTTTGAGGACATATTTGGAGAATGCTTGAAGGTGATTGTTGAAAAATCTAACTGTTGAGAAATAGAAGCTGTTAGGTGGGGCTGTCAGATGCAGAAAACAAATTCATGATATGAAGGACATTCTTGGGTTTTTCTTTTCTTACTGAGCTTGTGTCCTGTAGTAATAGTAATTGTTTGCTCTCAAAGTAACCAAGATAGATACTTCCACAGGCCTGTTATTTCGGCCAGTTGGGAAGAAAATACTGTATTGCTTTAGATAAACAGAGTTCTTCGCTTTGTAATGGAAAACTCATCCAGCAGGAATTCTCAGTTTCTGCTTTGAGGCAGCATGCTTTCAAATACAATGAGAATATCAGCTTTGGCATGTTCATTGCCGTTAGTTGTACTGCAGAGATGCAGTTGAAATCAATGTCCACTGCTGGAACCTTCCTGAGGCACAATAATTCTTCTTTGGGATATGGAAGGCAATGCAGAGTCAGATTTGTACAAGCTGTCAGTAAGCTTTGAAGCATTTGCATGTCTTTTCTCCCCATTTTAAGTAATTTAAATTTTTATGATCTACTAGGTGAAACATACTGTCATACAAAAGATTTAAATTAAACTTATCTTTCCTATCAGAAGGTATTTACACATCTCTTTTTACAGCACTAAAAAAAAAATTGGACACGAATGCTAAAATCTACTTGGTGGTTCATTGTGTAGATGCTCCATTTGTGATTTGCTTCAGAAAGTATCTCAGAGAAACAATTTGTCCTTCCTGGACTTGTTTGCACCAGGAAAGGGCATCAGCCTTTGTCTCTACCACTTGCCAGTCTTAGCTCAGTGCCAGGGGCCAGCAGCAGTGACTGCGACAGCTGGCAGGAAGGCAGCATGTGTCTGTGAATTGTTTTTATATGGATCCTGTTGTCGATAGACAGCAGGAATGGAATAACTCTTAAATGGATGTTTGAGAACAGTACTATTTGCAGTTTGAGAATAGTAATGTTTGCATGTTTCCAGCCTGGACACAGATGTTATGGACATAATTTTCCATGCTGAAATACTTCTCAGCACTCACAATTATTGGGGCAATAGGAACTATTTCTGCATAGAGTAAAGAGGATTATGGCTTATGGCATAACACATGTTCATATGCTTTTATTAGCTTTCACCCATGCTTAAGGCTAAATGAGGCATGCCATTTTGCTAACGGACACCTGTCTTGGGAGGGAATTGTTCATTCACTACTCACGGATATGAACGAACATCTTAGACCAGCATCTAGGAATTTAAGGAACGAGTTGTGATAGTGGACCCAGACACATGTCAGCTTGGATTATTCAGCTGTACTTGTCTCAGAGACAGCTACAGTCCTGGTGTATTATACACACCAGAAAATCTCAATCAGATAACCTTTGTGATCAGAATCCACTGGAGAATTGATACAATGTACATTATCTCTTCTGTCAGTTCATACTTTTTAAATTATTTTTGTTGTACTGAAGTCTTGATTATATGTTAAGATAGACTTAGTTTTCTTCAATCAATAGTTTCCACAATATTTTATTATGATAACTCACTTACTGGATAATAAATGTTCAAAGTCTCTGTTAGTATTGTCCTGGAGGGAAGGAAAGCATTTACAATAAGACAGATGTTTCTAGCTAGCATACCAGCCATTTAACTAGAAAGGCAGCCTTTCTACAAGTTGAGCATGTTACCATAATAAAAGTTCACCAGCCATGGCAAGTTTATGAGAATAACTGTTTGGCAGGATATGCAAATCCACAGAATCTGACAGCAACCACAATCTCACGATGTGGGATGGCATCCCTTCTGCTCAGGGCAATGACATCTTGAATACACAGCTGTGGATCAAATTTAAAATACCCCTGAATGCCCAAGCGGGGGGCGATACCCATGCAGGAAGCAAAGAGGACTAAAACTAAGATAAAACTAAGCAAAGAGGACTAAAACCATCAGAGGTTACATGACCAGTTTCCACTAAATGTTATTAAGATGTTATCAATTGCGGAAACTATTAGACCGAGAGACAAATACAAGGACAGGGACACAAATTATGGAACTTGCTGATTTTTTCAGCATGGGAAAGGCGTGTATTAGTAGGGACCTAGCCAGGACAATGAATCTGTCCATGCCATGGGCTGAATTGTGTGAAAATATAGTGTTGTAGAAAGATGAGCTAAACAACCACAGTGATCACTGTGACCATACTACTGACAAGAAGCTACATCTCTCTGGGGTGTCTCTCTAACCTGATAGGCAACCAATCTGCATCTGAAAGTTTACCAGTGCTTATAATTGTGTTGAGCAAGTCCTGCAGTGAAAAATAACTTCCATGGCTGATACTATGGGCTTCTGTAACACCTGCAAGTTCAGTCATTTAGCAAAATCTGAATGAACTGTACAGATATTTTTGGGTTTTGCTAGTCTGGTATTGTGTTCTGTTCAAGAAGGAGAAGTTCCATTTGTGATTACACAAATGTACTCTCCTACTGCCAGTTTTAGTAAAAAATATTTTTTAATAGGTAAGAATAGTCTAACTGGCTCTATCTGGGATATCACAGTGTTTATTTTAGAAGAAGGTCATTATAAAATGATCAGTCCTTTCTCATGAAACAGAATGCCTCATGAAAGGGAGAGCCAGAAATGAATATGTAAAACTCGGATTTTTCCCAATGGTAAATCGAAGTTTGAGTTGCCTTTAAGATCCTCTCTGCCTTTGTTAGGACTCCTGAGACTGACCAAGAGGAAGATCCCAGATGTTCCACGACTCTATCATGCTCTACAATCAGAAATCAAAAGGCATTTCAAAGTTGCATTTAATGCAAGAAACAAAGTGTTCACACAAAAAAACCAAAACAAAACATTCCCATATATCCTTAGTTAGTAAGTGAATATCACTAAACTCAGGATAAGGTAAAATAAACTGATTTATTCTGGATTTTACGTTTTTGACTGATACCTATATCCTAGTGAGATGGACTCATTAAATGTGTGTAGCTAGATATTTGACTGGAGTTTTTTTGGAGGAGGAATTTATTCAAAGCAGAAAGGATATTTTATTCAGAAAGGTTTGATGGTAAAGTATTTTCTCCCAGCTAAATAAGATGTGACTGAGAATTTGCTTTTAATTAATACAAGTAAAACTAGTGAACAGGGAAATTAAATATCTCCAGAAGTAATTTTGCAGATTTGTTTTGCCTTAGGTTAAAGCTTGAACTAAAGAAAAGGGAGGAGAAGAGGATCTATTACTGTTCATGCTCTGCTGGGATTCTAGTGGAATCCATATTTACTGTTTTATAATAGAAGATCTATGTCTAGTTAGCCACGAGCTGGGGTTTGAGTCAGAATATTTCATGTGACAAGTAATCTGAACAGCAAGACAGAAACCAGAAAGTCTTCAGAGCATGCTTGAAACAATCATAAGGGAATTGTCATCAGTCCTGTCATCTTTCACATTTAGAATGATATTCCAGAATTTCAAAGTGAATTATTTCATTCAACTCAAAATTTGTGTTGCCATCATTGTCTCATTGTACACTGTTGGTTTGGACTGCTCCTTGTTTCCCTTCAGGACCCTGTTCTCCTGATTTGCCACAGCCTGAATGCTATATTAGCAAAAAACAATATATTGGAGAATGGAAGAAATAGGTAGGCAAAAACTGTGGATGATTTGGTAGTTGGATGAGTCAAGAGGTTGCTCCACCTGGCAGTATGGATGGGACTGCTCCACATCCTGGTGCCTTGGCTCAGAGAGGTGCTTGAAAACTGTTCCAGAAAGCCTTACCTTTGCATGTGCCTTTGTGCTCTGACATTTCACCCATGTGTTACGTTATAGAGAAAACAGACACAGCAGGTTCCCACAGAGTCAATCCTCTCACTGTTTCACAATTCAATATGAACTCCAAAAGCATTTTAAATTATAAACTGTCTGTGGGAAAGAGCCTTAAAAGGGGTGAAATGTGCCCTCAATTATTGCTGAGGAGGAGCTCATGAAGGCTGGGAGTCTCAGGGCCCCCTCAGGACACATGCAAGTGGCATCATACTAAGATGTTCAGGCATAATCCCAAACTTTTGTAGTTTTCCATGTGGAAAACTGTCCTAATGATGTAAAACAAGTGTCAACATGTTTTCATAGTGGCACAGGGATGTGCTAACACTGCAGTGTTGTGTGTGCCATGTGTTGAGCATCTCTGTCTTTGATAGCAGTGCAGCCACAAGCCACTGAGTCTCAAAAGCACAGATCACCCTGGAAGAAAACCACAGAGACAGTGCAGGAGCCATCAGAATGCCTGTCCATCCTTATGTTGTCATTTAAACACAGCCTGGACTACCAGCGCTGCTTTTCTGTGCCCCAGGTCAGGGTTAGGAGAGGTCCATGGCTTCTGCCTGGAGGACCTCAACCTTTAACACAGTCCAGTGCATCAGAACATCAGATCTGCAACAAGCAAGCCACAGCAAATCCTTTCTCAGCTCTTCCTAAACATTGTGTGTATGAGCTCTAAGCCTGACCTTCACAATGACAAACTGAGCAAGTGAACAGAACATGTGTGGAACCAGAATGTGTAAGATCACACTTCAGCCCGAGGATAATCTAATGATATTTGCCATGCCATGGGAAAAAGAGGCTACCCAGGAGCCATCAGGAGTAAGAATTTGTCTTGCACAGCTGCAAATAGAGACTTCTCATTAGTAGATGGGTTTGTCCTGTGTGCTGTGTGGGTTAGCCAAGCATGCAGTGACGCAGAGAGATGCTGGTATGAATATGCACTTCATAGCTGGCCTGTGTTCCCAATGGTCACCCAGCAGAGGTTTCCAAACAGCTGGCAGCTCAGGATTTTTGTCATCAAAGGTAGCAGGGATGTGGCAGAATACTGTTGAAATGAAATGAACTAGGAGCATCAAGGTGTGTCAGTTGTGAGCCACCAGACCCTTCCCACCTGTGTGGGAAGGTCATACCCTTTATGTATTACCACTTAGGGCAGCCCTTGGCCAGTGCATCCATTATTTTGGTCTGTAGATTGCTCTATGACAATATTCAGGACCTGTGGGTGTTTTTTTCCTATAATTATAGAATCACAGGTAGAAAGAAAACTCAGACAACATGTCTGAGTCCTGCCCCCTGCTTGCTGTTAAAGTTAAAATTAACTGAGAATCCATGGATTCTTTTTTCTTATTTTCTTTTTGCTACATTTGGAGCATAATTATAGGTGATTTTTTTTTTAATGTTTATGTTTTACTCAAATATTTAATTATCTTATAGGCAATCAAAATTCAGGTCTGATGTTGACATTGCTCTTTCAGAATTGGCTTATATTAAGGAAGAAATGGAACAGCGAAGGAATTTCGTCATACAAGACAATACATATACTGTCAAAGCTCTCTGTTGCTCCAAGGGTTTGAAAACCTTGGAGAAGCATGTCTGTGGTCTATATTTTGTTCTTAAGGTACCGTTTGTGTTTTAAAAAGCTTTTGTAAGGGAAATGAATTTTTTTCCCCAGGGATGAGATGAGTCAGAGGAAATGCCTAGAAAGAAAGGAAAAATTAAAGGAAAGGAATGGGGAACACAGCTCAGTTACTTTCTTCAACAATCACATTCCTGAGGACATTGTTCCTAGAAATAGAATATTGTCCGTCCAAGGGTGTCTGCTGTGTGAGTGTTTTCTAGGTCAGGTACTCCACTGCTTCCTTCACCACCACCTCTCCTGCTGCTAGCCCGGCTGCTGATCCCTGTGAGCCACATCCAACCCTCAGTTCCACCCAGCCCCAATTTTGGGAAACAGCCCATCTTCGTGCTTATTGTCCTATGCTGTCCCAGGCCAAAGTTAACAAAGTTAACACTTTAAAGCCAAAGTCAGCAACAAAGTCAGCCTTTTTGTCGTGGTTTAGGAATGGTATTCCTGAATTTAGCATTCACACTGAAACACTCCTAACCATTTACCATCTGCTCACTTCCCTCCTCCCCCTGCAGGTGGCTGGAGAGAATTGGAGGCAAAAAATGTAAATGTCATGGGCTGAAATAAGAACAATTTAATAGAAGAACCAATGAAATAAGAAATAAACAGTAACAACAAAAATATTAATAACAGAGTGTACAAGAGAAGAGGCGAATGGGTCACACTCGAGTGGTCACAATTTGGAAACCAGCTATACCCCAATAAGAAGGGGCCCCATCCCATCCTCGCCCTCAGCAAGGTGAGGAGGTGGCATAGAATAACATCCAGGTCCTGGCCATGCTGTCTTCTGGCTACTGCAAAAATTAACCCCGTCCTGACTGGAACAAGGTCAGG
Source organism: Calyptomena viridis (assembly GCA_013390005.1). Classification (NCBI taxonomy): domain Eukaryota; kingdom Metazoa; phylum Chordata; class Aves; order Passeriformes; family Eurylaimidae; genus Calyptomena; species Calyptomena viridis. The sequence goes on along the minus strand of WEIV01019651.1, from coordinate 7,664 downwards.
GCCCAGATTTTATTTGGTCAGATGCTTCCCACATTGTTATGTTCAGTCTTACACTTGCCCAGCCCTCAAAGCACCTTCTTCATCACCACTTCAGCCTGCTCAATAACCACAGGTAAATGAATGCATTGATCCAGAAGGGCCATTACCAGACTGAACCCATTACACTGTATGACTTGGGAGGAAATACTCAAATAACAGCCTGCTACAGAAAAAATGTTTTAGCTTTTCTGCTTTACCCTGTCTTACAAGATTGACCAATGCAGATACATCAGTTAAAGGTTAATTGCCAGTAAAATCTTATATTAATTTTTCTTTTTAACCAAAACATTGCTTTGAGATTTGGAATCATTTACTAATGGGGAAGCCAGGCAGAACATGTAATTCATTATTTAATCTATGTCATGAAATACTTTAAAAAAAAGGTGTTTTTTTCTAAAAATTTCTTGTTATCAACACTGTAAAAATATGACCAAAACCTTCATCTGCCTTTATCCAAGGCAGATCATGTGGGACATCTTTCCCTTTATTTCAAAAGGATGCATACCTGAGGGTATTTTTTTACAGATCTGGTTAAAGCCTTTTCACAGACTAGATCTTTCCTACATACAGTAAGCAACACTTTTGAGGCCTCAGCAGATGTAAAATAATGAGGCAGTGCATGTAAATGAGCCTTTAATGTGGAGCATAGCATTGTCCTCTTTGTGTTGGGAAAAAAATCATGTGACTATAGATGCTTCAACTTGCAAAGTAAAGCATCCTTCTATGCCAATAGATTGCATGAAGTGCTAGAAAAGTCAGTTAGTATCTTCTTGCAAGCCCAGCAGTCTTACAGGTGACTTACGCTGTTTGTTTTCATGAAGATCTTGTCAAGATAAAATACTTGTGGTTTGAGTTTTTTCTGCTGAAAATATTTTTCATTGCAAGTGATTTGTATTAGTCTGTTCACATTCCTATGTGCATTCATCTTGTTTACTCAAAACTGTAAATACAGAAAATCGTGGACTCCAAAGTCCAATAGATTTCACTTTGACTTCAGTTATCATTGAAACCAATACTAACTCATCAGATCTCTCTTGTGACCTCTAAACTATGCAAAAGTGATGACAATTAACTTATAGTTTGTTAAAATACTGGATTTAAGGCTGTTGTTTCTTAGAATATTTGTTCTTCCCGTAAATCCGTGTCTTCTATAGGAAATGGGCACACAGAGAATCTCAGAATTATAACAGTCCTTAGATAGCTCAGTGTTTAAATTTCAAGAAACAAATAAATCATGCCTTGCAGGTGGCCAGACAGACCTTACCTTCAGAAGTATAGTATGTTGAAAACAGGTTTCTACATTATACAGGATTTCTCCTGTATCACAAAATCTGCATATTCTTACCATTTTTCTTTCCAATATTATTTACTGTTGTACAGAAAAAAAACTATGCAAAATAAAGATATGATATTTCACTTAGACTGTATTGTTCCAAAAGAAAGTAATTACATTACCATCTTTTTCCTGCCTTTACTCTCAATGGAAATCAGTCTCTGCTAGTCATAAATTAAACCAGCATTATCTCCCAGTTCCATGGCTTTCCTGGTTTTATTGAATCACATCTGCAGTATGGTTATGCTGAAAAATGTTCATATTTCCCTTTGTGCAAATATTCTGTCAGAAAGGCAAAATCAGGTATTGTTAACCTTCATGATCTTCAATATTTCTAGTGTCTACCCCCTGCTTTGTCTGCAACTGTACTGTAAGTAAAAATTTCTTTTTCTACTATCTTGATTGTTCAATTCATTTGGAAAAATACAGTGATTGTCACCTAAAAGCTACCACTGTTAATACTGACTGCCTAATAGCAATTTGTCAGGAAAGTGAATTTGATCAGTTACACCATAGGAAAAGAAGAGAGAAGTACAAGAGAGAAGTCAGTACTCACAGAGTACAGCTCCCCTGGATGTGTAGAAATAGTACTCAGTAGCTCTCTCACATCACAGCCTGTAATGGGACCTTAGCACAGACCTACTGAGTGAGGATCACCACTAGGCAATAAGGTGGGGACACAGGGTACACATGCAGATGAAATCAGCTCCCTATCTCAGCTGAACTGATCCTTTGGGAATCAGGGAATGACACAGGCAAAGCCAGTGTTCAGCACTTAGTGCTTTTTCAGCACGTTTCCATTCTTTACTAGTGGTGACAACTGAAGATCTTGAGAGATCTTCAGGTGAGGTGTCAGATTTGAATCATCATGCACATAGGATAATTTTTGGATGTAATCCATTCTATACAAAGACTTTTCTTTGTTGTGGGGGATGTGTAGTGGGGGTTTTTGCTTGGTTTGTTTTCTTGGGGGGATTTTTAGGTGTTGTGTTTTTTTCTTGGGTTTTTTTTGTTTCCTTAGGATGTGGTTTCAGATTGGGATTTTTTCTGGGAATAAGCACAAATACATGATTTGATTGACTGGCAGAAGCAACTGGCAGGGCAGATCTGCCATTCAGAGGGAACTGGAGAAGCTGCAGAAGTGGGCTGACAGGAATCTTATGAAGCTCAGCAATGGGAAATAGCCCTGGGAGGACAATACAAGACAGCCTAGGTCCAACTAACTTGGAAACAGCTCTTCAGAGGGGGACCTGAGGAATGGAAAAAGTAGGAATTCAGCAATGTGACCTAAGATCTTCCATGTACTGAGCTATAGCATCACCAAGAGAGTGGCCAGGAGGTTGAGTAAGGTGGTTCTTTCCCTCTGCTCAGTATTGGTGGTACACAACTGGAGCTCCAGATCCAGTGCTGGGCTGCCCAATACAAGAGAAACACGGACATTCTGGAGCTGTTCCATGAAAATTATGAAGAGGCTGTAGCATCTTACATGTAAGTAGAACTGAGACTGTTTAGCCTGGAATAGAGAAGGCTCAGATGAATCATGTTTAGTGTCTACAACTACTCAACCAGACAATACGCAGCAACTAGATTCTGTGCAGGTGTTCTATGAGAGACTGTGGGCAATAGGTACAAGTTTTGTTAAGGAGAAGAGAAAATCTTTACAGCAATTATGGTAAAGCACTGATAGAGGCTGCCCAGAGAGGCAGTGAATCTCCATCCTTGGAGATACTCAGAACTCAGCTGGCCAAGACCCCAGACAATCTGATCTGCATAACAGTTAGCCCTGGTTTGCGTGGGGGAGGTGAACCAGATGACTTCCAGGCTTTGTAAGCAGCCTGTGTGATTCTGTGATTTTAAAATTCTGCAAGGCCAGCTGGCAAATGTGTGGCTCCAGTTATTGCAAAATTTATAAACTAGTGTTTACCTTTCCATGAAAAGATTTTTCAAACCAATGAATTTTGTTTATCATGTCAGGATGCTGAGTGAGAAAACCTGAATTAATATGTTTTTCAGTATGTTCCTTAGAAAGATGGCTCTGTCCAGAAATTTAAACAGTATAAATCAGGAACAAATAGTCCTTATTAGTGATTCTTGGTTCCCCGGCATCAACAAGGGACATACTTCATGGATCTATGACCTTCTGCAGTTATCTTCTATAGAGAGATAAGCTTCATCAGTAACCTTTGGCATCTCTCTTGTTGATTTGACCTAAGAAAGTATTTTTAGTACAGTTTCCATTAGTTTTGTTTTGTTAATAATACCTTTTTTTTTTTTAGTGTTGCACTCATCCCTCCAAGACCTCTTATATATGGAGTGACCTCTGTGGGTCTGAGATGGCACTGTTATTTTTCACTTTCTTCCAGCCTCGCAAAATGGTGTCTGTTCAGTGGGCAGTAGCATGTTATGTGCTTGTGATGGTATTGACAATAGTCCATATAATGTCTGTGGTGTTCTGCCTTCCTGCAACTCTTGACAAACCTCTACCACTTTCTGCTCAGGTGCCACTTTTGTAAAAAGCAATGTGTTCCTCTGTTATCCTGGGGATGTGCATTTGAGACAAGCTATATCATGGGGCTGTCAAAACCTGGGACCACAGTGAGGCTGAAAGAGGGAGGCAGGTGTTCTAAACATTTTTGCTGTCCTGCTGTAGGTCTCTCACCTGATTCCTAATTCACTAATCCAGTCACTCAGTTTAAGCCTTTGATGTATTATAAACTATTGTACCTAAACACTGTGAGCATTGATGATAAATACCCGCCTGAAAATAGCCATTAGCCCTGCTGTATGTGGTCAGCATGCTCTTACATTTCCAGAGCCTGAAGGTTAAATATAGCATACCTGTACGAGAGCCAGCCTATCTCTCATGCAGCTGATGCAATTCTCCATAGCCTATTAATTTCAGTTTTTCATTTTGTTTTCACATTATGAGATAGTATAAAAACTGTTGCCCCTATCAGATTTTTCAAAGGAAACCTAATCAAAGCACTCTGTGTTCTGCATCCAGCACCGGAGTCAAGATGCTTTAGCAGCACAGTGACTCAGGGTAAAGGCTGACATTTAAAAAATATTCACTTCATTCTAATGGCAAGTGGGTAGTTTGAGCAAACAGGAGAAAGCTAAATATGGAGGGGCATGAAGTGAATTTAAATTGACAAAATCTTTAAAAAAGCCAAGGGTAAATCTGAATCCAAGGTATTTCCTGTAGCTTTTGGGTTTAGAGGAACAAGGAGTTTGTTTGTTTGTTTGTTTGTTTGTTTTTAATTTTTGTTTTTCTGGGGGCAGAAAAAGAGAAGGCTGTGCTTACTAGCTTTGTGCAAAGAACAATGAAGAAGTTAGGAAAATGATTATCTCGATTGCAATAACCCTCCACCTGGAGACAAAGACAAAAAAATGTTTCTCCTTGGCTTATTATTTCACAACTGAACTTTTCATTTACTTAGATTTGATTTTGCTTATGGTCTTAGCCTTACATGAGCAACAAGCCAAATAAAATAAATCCCAAAGCATATAGCGTTGCATCTCCCAGGCAGATGTAATTTACAGAAACAGTAGGCACACTTCAGGAGTTCACTGTGGTTTCAGAAGCATTTCCAATTCCAGCTATATTTCCCATGCTTCAATCAGGGCTCCAGTAGTCTCTCAGTAGTTAGAATTAACTTTGTAAGTGCATACATACTGCAGAACAGCAAAGCTTAACACAAGCAGTAAATCTGCTGCAGTGAGGCAGAGACCCTGCTGGGAGCCTGACACAATGGAAGCTAAAGCCTGTTTTTCTAAGAATTGGAGGTTTTATTCAGGTTTCCAGGAAAAATGGGGTGCGTCTGAGCGGAGGTGTGCACGTAAACACCACACGTGCCACATGCTGTGATCAGTGCTTCTTAAAGTTACTGATGCAGGAAAATTCCCTTCAAAAAATATGATTTGTAACACAGGTAAATAACTCCTCTGACCAAGTCTTAATTTTCATTATTTAACTAACAAATTTGATGACAAAAACAGAAAGGGGAAAATTGAATCCTACATTTCAAAAATGAGTAAGTCACAAGAACGCACCATCCATTTGTCATGTTAAAATTGATTTTCTTTCAGCAAATGGAATGCGTTCATTTGTATTGAAAATGTCAACAGTTTTAGTTGGCATTTTTTGTTTTTAAAGAAGGCATTCTTCTTTCCATAGATTTTAACATGACAAATAGATGGTGCATTCTTGTGACTTACTCATTTTTGA
>WEIV01019650.1:23138-51125 GCA_013390005.1 Calyptomena viridis | reverse complement strand
TGTTTTATGACTATCTCAAGCTATGAAGCACAATTTGCTTTATAGTGCATCATTAAAAATACACCCTCCAAGGATTTCAAATTGTTTGAATAATATAATTATTGGAGTTAACACTTCTTTTTATTGTTTTGACAGTCTCAATTCTGCTGCCATCTCATTTGAACATCCTCCAGCCTATAAAGAAATGAATATTCCTCACCTGCTCTCTTTCCCCAAATTAGACTCATAATTTATGGAGACGTGACTTAAAGTTTCAGGCCTTTTTAAAATACAGAAATTATTAGGGATTTAAAAAATCTAAAGCCATAAGGATATAAAAGGCAAAACAAGTAAGTCATGTGAAACTGTTTCCATTCAGGCCTCTTAGATATCTTGAATTGATACAGGCACATATTTACCACCTCATTTTTGACATGGAGCATTTTCTATGGAAACAAGGCAAAAGCAAGATAATCTAGAATTTCTCAGGCAGTGTTCTATCCAATGCTAGAACAGCAGTTTGAAACAGTGCCCCTGTGAATGAGCTTGCTAGGATACCTTGTGCCAAATTCTTGACTGGAACAGCACAGATGCTCCATCAGCACCTTTCTGCTGACATCAGTGAAATCACACCAGTGAGCGCCCATGGAGCAGTAACTTTCCCTCACCAGTTTTGACTCTTCCCACTTTGTGCCACTCTTGGCCTGCTATTCAGTTGCAGTCACATTAGGATCAGCTTTGAAGCAGATACAAACATTTGGCAAACCCAGCATTCCCCTCTCTTTTCCTCATGGACATCTGGTTATTACACACTAAGCATCAGCAACATGCACACCAGTACGTAAGAGACAGGACTCATGTTTGCTCAGTGGCACGGCCTCTCTCCTGACTGCACAACCATCCTTCCCCCATGATCCATCATGTCAGGGCCATACAAGTCTCCCTGTCACAAGGTTATGCCTGAGATCGTTCATATCCAATGCCCTCACAGGATTTTTTTTACTTCTCTGTACAGAGATTAGCTGTACATGTGCAATCTAGGATGGGTTTCTTAGACAATGCATCTTCAAGGCAGTGGGAAAGCACAACTTGCACAGTATATAGGAGAAATGGGAGGGTCAGACAAATCTTCCATGGTTATACACAAAGAGTTTAAGCTGCCTTTCAGACCATAATTTTTCAGACTCAAACAACAGAACAAAATCCATGTAGTATCCCTGTGGACGAACAGGATGTGAGGTTTCTGAGCTAACTAGACACATAAAAAATACAAGGAATCAGCTGGGAAATGAAAACCAGTGGATTTACACACAAATGAAAGGTGTTTGGGAAGAATTAGGCCAAAGTCTGCAGCAGAGCTATGTATAGACCCAGACTTGCGCCTGGATTTCTCCCCAGTCCACTCAACTGCAAGTATTTCATATAGTGGGCTCTGAAACAGTTAAATCAGAGATTTAACCTGGCACTAAATTATACTTGGAGGACTTATTGAATGGAGGATATTATTAATATCACATCTGTCACAGATGAAAAACTACATATGTGGATGAATACTGTGTAGTCAGTTCACTGTTTTACAGACCTGGAATTCCCCAGAGAAGAGCACAAAGTCTACATCTCACTCCTAAGTGTGGAATTTTACATTCACATGTCTGAGGTGGCTGGATGTGTGAAATCACAGGCAGGCAGGCAGCTCCCAAGAGATCACACCTCTGAGGAGACTCCTCTGCCTTGTTTATTCCAACGAGGATGTGGAGCATCTTGCACTCATAAAACAGGTCACAGCAACACTTTCCTGCAGTGGCACTTCTACACAGTACTGACATGCAGGACAGAAAGCTTCCACCTTGAGGGAAATCAAGTCCTTTCAGCTTATATGGACAGCAAACATGTTAGACCCATGGACCATGGCTTTCAAAGCTGATGAAGCTATGCACAGGCTGTTGCCTTTTTAAAGGATAAATGTATGCAGAACTCAGCCCTGAAGTATTTACATACACAGGGGCTCTGGGCATCTAATGTGGCCAATGTTTCCCCTGGGACCACAATCCATTGAAAGGCTTCAGTTGGCAACTTGCTAACACTGGTGCTGTAATTTCCTGGGTCTGGAGTTCATTTCCTTTCCTTTGAGACACGTGAAATTGCTTCCACCTCCTCTCTGCATTTCTCCAATGGAAAACAAAGATTAGTAAATAAGTAGATAATTAAATAAATAAGTTGAGACTTGGCCCTAGGCAGTTTCTTACACTTCTGAGCAAGAAAGAAATACAAGAGACAGGTTATATCTGCTACTGCTTTAGCTGGTATATAGGTTATTATGCTGCTGGTTGGTCCCGTATAAATAAAGTTCTCTTTCACATGCAGAAGAATGACTAAATAGCCAAGATGATGCAATCCAAAGTCCCTGTCTCGACTATCAGAGATATGCCACACAAGCTTCCACAGGCAAGGACTTATTGAAGTGTTAGAAAATGAAAAATGTCTTTTCATAGAGACAAAAATAACATCTCAGAGCTGCCTGTTTCTTGATCCTTTTCAGAAAGTTGATTCAGTCGGGGTTCCCCAATGCTTTCCTATACCACAAGTACCAGCCCATCTCCAGCCAAGAGCTAGGCAAGCTCTGACAGAGACTCCTGAAATGACCCCACCATGCAGCTGCCTCCTCAGATCCTGGATGCCATTAAGATGGAGTCCACAGACAGTGATACGCAAGAGAAAAATGCAAGGAATGGAAAGCTATACCCACTACAAAATAGTAAAACTAATTTTCTGAAGATAGATATTCTGTTTTAGCTGAAATATTTCAGTTTCATAATAATTATTCAGAAGTATCAGTGGTTGTACTTGGGTTTGATTTGTTTTCTTTTTTAGTTAAGTGGTTGTTTTTCAAAATTTCTGACAGAAAAATTTAAAGTTATATTTCATCATCGTTGATGATTTTCATGCAAATATATGCCAACTGTCTCCAACCAGCTCTAATTTTCCCATATGAGCAGTTTCTTCAGGATGCATATTGCTTTTTGTTTTCCGCTTATTAAATTTCTATGATCCAAAACTACCTTGGTGTGAAGCACAGATCACACTCCAAATAAGCAGAAGTACTTGCTCAGTATTCATGTTTGCCACTGTCTACTTGTTCCCCTTAGATATTACCAGCTAGTTTATTTTTCACAAAAGGCAGAGACTCACTCTATCTTACTGCTGCTGTGGTCATTTTTATTATTCAACATACGATTTCAGTCTCACTCCTGCTGACTACAGACTTGATTCCTGGAGACATTTAAGACTGCAGAAAAAGAAAGGAAATTTATCTTTAAAAGACCTTCAGTCCTACCTTTTTTAACTTCCTTGTAATTCAGATATATGTGTTCTGTTCACACACATGAACAAAATTCCTAAATGCAAATACATTGATAATACACGATCTGGCTTTCAAGAGGACTCTTCTGTGAGAAATTACACACAGCACATAACTGAAGAGGTTGGGGTTTTTTTCCATTATTTTTTAGGGAAAAAATAAGACCATTTGAGCCTTTAAATGTGCACACGTATGTCTAGCTAATCTACTCTGAAATACAAGTGTGAAATAACTGGTGTATGAAGGTCTGTTTTGTTCTAACAATTTATCATCTCTTAATATTTATAACAGCCTAACAAATGAAATTTCTTTTAAATTAATTTGTTTCTAATTATCAGAAGGAAAAATTCGCTATGTAACTCTAATAACTGCAGCCTACGTGCAAATACTGAAGATAATGTCAAGGGGCTTGCTATTATTTTTTTAAAAGCAGAAATAGTTAGACACCATTCAATTCAAAGGTAAGTTTTACATATTTATCTTTAGCTTACAGGCATGTCTTGGATAGGATTAGGAAGTCATTCTGTGAAATATAAATGGGGAAAATTTAATAGAATACAAAAATATGAGTTCAAGATAATATTTTAGTTAATGAATTCTAGATGGGTTCTTTTTTGCATCTATTGCAAAGGCAAGAAAGAAAGATTTCACAGCACAAAAGTTAATATAATCAAAGATTTCTCAATATGATTTTTCAGTTTGCTCATCAGAATAACTTGTGGCTATTCAAAAAATACCGGCATAAAAAGGATAGAAAGAATGGATTAACAAAGAAAAGAAGACCAAAGCTGGTTACCTCAGTCCCAGTTATATTACCACACAATTATTACCTTATTGATTTCCCAGTAAAATTCACTTAACTAGTTTTCTGGGTTTTATAGCTAAATAAATTGCTTAATCCATTTCAGAGGAAAAACCTTATGCTGATGAGTTTATGCTAAAGATGTCATAACCCCTTGGGTGTCGCTCACTAACCACTCATTCACGACTTCTCTCCCTTGAGACCACAGCACAGACATCAAAGGCACAGCTGGATAAACTGTATAGATTGGATCCTGAGTAAGAATTATCATAAACACTATGAAGCCACAAAGAATGTAGAAGGAATGATCATTTAGATCCAGAGAGTTATTAAAATTCTTTCAGTCCATCTGCTCATGGAGGTATGTGACATTAACCATCAACCGCATTATTGCTTGAAGTTCAGAGACAACTTGGGAGAGGGAGATTTTGTAACAGCCTTTCCACAACAAGGAGAGGCCAGACTCAGTGCTGGCTGAGTTCTCATGAAATTTCACATTCCTAAGTGGGATTTCATGACATGTACAATCACACCATAATCACAGGGACCGAAGAAATCTGATCTTTTAAAGGTCTGGCAGATGATGGAAATCTGACCGTTTATTATTCACCTTACCACTTTTACCACTGATAGACTACTTATTGCTCATAGATTTCATTAGAGCCTCCAGGGAATTTTCCAAACCTCAGCCAAAAGAAAATCATATTTTTTGTCTGAATATTCTTGCAATATAAGAGAGCCACTTCTCCTGATTTCCAGTCACCTCTAAGAGCAGTTTTCTTGGCACTAAAGCAGAGCAAGCTGTATTAATGAGAATGTTCTTAATGACTCTTGTAAGAGTTAATAGCATGCATAATAAAACAATGTTTCAGTGAGTATCTCTGTTTATCAGGGCTGATACTAAATTTTTATGAAAATTCCTTATATCTAGCACAAAATTTTCTTCTTCTACTGAAAAATACTAATAGGAAGATTAAAAATCTGCTACTTTCTATCACTGTTAATGTTAGTCCCTTGCAGCATGCAACAAGTTAAATGTTAATTTTTCAAAGCTCTTTAATAAAAGACCAAAAATCCTTTCAGCTCCACATAAAAATACACTGATTGACCTCGACTTCAGTAAAATCAGCTTTTCTTACTCCTAAGTGGTCCCTCTATTTTATTCATTCTAATTATGTAGGCAATACAAGATGAATTAAGTCTTTTCCAGTGTACAGAAGTTATAAAATACTAGTTTTCCTGGCTACTAATGTATATTAATGACCAGTCCCTACTCTCTGCACACACACTGTGAGCCGTGCAAAACGAAGAACTGTTAATAAATTGATTTTCAGCCTCTCTTCTGTGGGCCTCTGGGAACTAGCCTGTGGGCTATCTCTAAGATGTCTTGCAAGAGGTGCCCAGAGAAAGAGCGTTCAAGCTTGTGCTAGACTAATCCATGTACAGTAAAAATACTAAACCTCCTTGGAAGAAAGTTAGGTACTGGTCAAAGCCAGTTTGGAAAAATATTTCATTAAAAACATTACTTAACAAATGGGAACATAGCAAAATATAGCATTCCACAGAGATGTTTAGAGTATTCACTAAGTCGTCTTCCATAGAGAAGAGAATAAATGACAAATACCCGATTACATCAACTCAGTGAACAATACATAGTAGATTATTGGAGGAAAAAGGAACTTTTCCACTTTTGTGGAATAAAGATGCACAGTCAGGCTGCAATAGTTCCCGTATCTCCTTATACATAACCACCACAGTAAAAGGGAAGCTGAAACACCACAGTATCACTACCAGCAAGAATATTGATCTTTACATATATTTAAGATTAGGCACCAAACACCATAATTGTGCTTAAAGTCTATACAAATGAAACCTCTACTGTCAAAACTGAAAATCTACTATATCACACAGAAAACCAGGACTTAAAAGCTTTATGTGATTGCTTAGGAAGGCACTCTAAAAAAGTACCTTCAGTTCTCTGCTCACTAGAAAAAGACCCATGGGAATGGCACAAATGCCAGTCTGTTTGCTCCTCTCCAAGTAAGAAGGCTGATCACATGCTGCCAGATGACTGATGATGGAAATCACTTTGTTTCTAAACTCCAAAAGGTTCACAAGTATGCTTGGGATCATGCCCTGACAAAATATACAAATGTTCTCAACAGATTAAACATTCATTAATCTCAAAATGGGGACACCCACCTCTCTTAGATAAAGGCAAAACCTTATTTTGTTGGTCTTAGCCGCTAATTTCCAGTGTTACTTATCTTACCCAAGTAGGAAGGAACTTTAAGGAAAGGGTGTATCACTGGATTGCTCAACAGGATTACCACCTCTCCCATTTCCCTTTCAGTCAATGCCTACTCTTTTTCCTTCAAATACTTGGAAAGAGAAATGTCTTGTTTTTGGACCATTGCAGCTTCCAAAGATCATTCCTGGAAGCTGAAGAAGTGTGGTCTCAGTCCTTGAGAGACCTCATAAGGCAACTTAGTTCCTTACTACTCTCTCCCTCTTTCATTTAATAAGACAGTAAAACAGACAGAATTTTGTATTTTATTTTTTTATGGTTCTTGCAGAAAAAAAAATAGACTGTTCTAGAAAAACGGTCTAACAAAAAATCTTTTCTAACAGCTAAGTTTTTGAATTTGAGGTCAGTTTAGACATGGTTTGAGATTCTCCTAAACAACATTTTCTGGTGGCTCTACCACTTCCCAAAAGAAATTCTCTGTGATGTGGCTCCTGTTTTCCAAGTCATAGCTGGTAACCATCAGTCAAATACATCTGTAGGTTAGAAGACTACTTGTTAAAGGAACTGGACAAGCATTTTAATATTCTTCTTGACATACAATGGTAGAAAACTGGTAACACTTTTTACTAACACAGAGATTACTGTACAAAATTTTCAAAAGAGCCTGATTCTTATGAGTTTTCTATTTGATTTAGGCACCAAAAATCCAGTTTCATTTTTGACCAAGGTTTCTAAATAGCTTAGGGCTTTTAAACTCCCTTTTCACTACTGATGCTATAATTGACTATTTTTCCTCACTGTTGTTAGTATGGCTGTACACTGTCATACTTGTATTGGTTTGGGGAATTTGAGCCAACCCTTCCAGAAACTGGAGCCAACTGTTACACTTCCTAAATTCACATGTGACTACCTGAATAAATGCTTTGCTTTCCAAGAAACAGAAGCACCTGAACAGCTACCATTCATTTCCAAAGCAGCTGCTGGCTGCCTAGTATTTTGCTATATCACTCCAACTACTGCAAAGCTGCAAACAAAATCTGCAAAACTTGGCCTTTAGGTGGTTATCTACAGCACTTAACTGGTAAGTGCATTAAACCCATTTGCTCTCTTCCTCTGAGACCGAGTTGAAGTGAGGGAAAGAGAGTTTAAGATAATTGAAACACATAAATGATAAAAAAGCCATTTGTGATGAAGAACTCTGTGTGCAAAAGATGCTGATGCTGTAGGGAGCAGCAGTGGGCTGGGTCTGCCTGGAGACATCTGTTTGTATTTGTGAGGGTCAGGATCCCAGAGGCTTCCACGCTGCAACAAGAAGGAAGTTAATATCACACAAGCATGCAAGCTGCCTGCCACGTGCCAATACAAGCAGAGACCCCTGTCCCCCGCCCCTGCTTCTTATTCTGTCTCTCCTCCCTACCCCCAATGCTTGTTTCCCATCTGACATCCTCTTTTCCCAGCCTGCAGCCACAGCAGCTTTGTTTTCTCCAGTGGTAGTCTCCATTCATCTCAAGCCATCTTTGCTGAACAATAGATCCCAAACTACCGGGGGCAGAGCAGAAAGGCTGGAGTAGCCAGGAAAGTAGCTTTTGAAACTGGGAGCAGATGAAGCACAGAATGTGCTGCAATGCTAAAAGAAGAGAGAAAACATGTATACACTGACCCATTTCTACCACATTGCCTAGGGGTTATTGTTGAAAACAACTAAATAGCACAGCAGTGGAAACTGCAGTCAAGCAAGTCTGTTTTGTTGCTCATTTATGCTCTGCAATTTGTTTTAAAATATAAAATATATCAACTTAATACTATCTAGCCACTCTACACAATTATGTATTTGTTAGGCCTCTCTCCTACAACCACAGTTTCATCTCACCTTTAAAGTGGCCTCTGATATCACAGGAAAAACAGCAAAGAAGTGCCAAAAGCACCTGAATTTCAGTAGGGCCCTCAAAGAGCCAATGATTGAACCAAAAACCTCCCAGAAGCAAGGCTGAAGGGAGCCATGCTCTTTACAACATGTTTTCTAGCTGTTCTGCACCATTTATCTGACAGAAGGACCAAAACCACACCCGTAGTCTGAAGACAGGTGATTTATACACCAAGCTCAAGGACAAATCAGATACACCAGAAGCCAAGGCCAGAAGCCTTCTAGGCAGAGCTCAGGAATGCTTCCCCATTAATATGTTGGGAGCTCTAAGCCATGGTGGCTGTACTTCTCTGGGAATCCCAGCTAGCCTCTCTAAAGCTCAGCTTATGTAGAAACAGAAGTTATCCATGTATACTTATGAGTCCTAGCACTGCAGAGTCCTTCTCCAAAACCAAGCTTTTGCACCCAATGTAATAATAGAACCACATTTGTACCATTCCTTCTGTTAGGGATTCCTATTTCTATTACAAGATGCTGTTTTGACTACCACACATTGTGTTGGACTGTCAGATGGCCTTTCAGATTTCCCTTTGCTTCAACCATGATATGCACTAGGTCCCTGACCTAGCATGAACAGCCCCATTACTTCCATTGGGAATATCTATAAGCCTTAAAAGAAAGGCATTTTTCTGAGTCAATCAAACTGCTTAATATGTGCTACTTCCAGCTATCAACAGCATCATTAACTTCTTTCTCAAAGCAGCTTTCTGACAGTGGAGATACTTCTGTCCTTGTAAAGACCTCAATTTCCACTTTTACCAAAAGTAATTGAAAACAAATTGTCACATTCCATATGAAATTTCCAGCTTACAGCTTATGTGGTACATTTCAATCAAGCCTCATATTAGGTTTTGGCATTCAGTTGCCATATATATCCCTGCAGGTGTATGTCAACCCATTTTCCTTTAGTCTATACCATACGTTCACACGATCTTAATATTATTGATGGTGCTTCTTTAGATCAATGGAGTACTCAAAATAATCCATCTTCTTATTTTTCTGGCAAGCCAGGTGTTATTCCACTTCTTCATACTTTTAGTGTTTGCCTCCAGGTGTTGCATCTACCATGTTTTTTATAACTCGAATCCAGGGGTTTTTTAAAGGAGACATATAATAACTAAACCTGGTAGCTGTTGCCTGAAGAACATCAATAACAATGTTTAGTCTACAAGAATGTTTCCATGTGCGACAGATTTTGGAGGCCGTGGCTCTTTCAATTTTCTAAATTGAAAAGGCTAAATGGTGTTGATTTAGTCCATTTCTGGATGAATAAATGTTTCCCACATGTACTTATTTTGTGCTTTTTGTTAATAACATTTATCTATTTCCCAAAGTAATAATCTTGTATAATATAATTTTAAAGTATCTCTGACCAAGGTTTCTGCCTCTAATACATTTTTATCAAGCTTACTGTTTGCTATCAGCTCTAAAATCTATTGAGGTTATGACCCATTATATTCTTTGTATGATTCTTATGCATATTTTTATTATGACCTCGTGGGATTACAGCAATTTATTATTTATGAAACTCCCAGACACTTCCCTCTATCAACTGCAGATTCTGCAATCACGAGCAACAAAAAGCTTACTGGAAGTAGATTCTCCCAGCTCTTGTGCTTACAACCTTTTTTTTCTTTGGCTCATAGGGAAGAAAATTAATTTATCCTTAAGGCTTTGTGTAGGTTTGATACTTCACACCAAAGAAAGTTCCTTAATTTATACCTCCTGAGGTGAGCTACAGACATGCAAATGCTAAGGACTATTGATTGACTCTAATACCAGCTGTCTAATTTTGTTTTAGAATTAGGATTCCTTCTTTGTTCACCTGTTATTTACTTCCATAGAGGGGCAGACAGTCTGCTACCTATGCTCAAACTAGGAACTCTATTGGCTTCATTTGCTAATGCAAATCCAGTACACAGACAAAATTTTCTCCCTGCACCAAATCACATCTTCTGTGTGAGAAAACCAGCTTTCTACATTTAGGCAGTGATCAAATGATAACCACTTGGAAACTTTTTAAGGCTTATTTTTAAAAGACCAGTTTTTAAACTATAGAAATTAATAAAAAATATAATCAAAGGCTCTATCAGAAATAAATTTTCTCTTAATGAAAATAGCATTGCCTTTAAAACCAACCAAGTGCCTTTACGTTTCATGCACAAGTAGCAAAATGTTCTGCAGTACTGGCACCTATACATGAACTAGCAGTTTTTGCTGTATTTCAATGCAACCTGGAACACAAGGTGAAGGAAAATTCCCAGTGTCATGGCCACTACATATACATAACTCCCTATCAGTCAAGGAGGACATATCCATGGACTGGCTGGGTGTTAACTAAAGCCATTTGGGTACAGTGATGGCTTGAGAGCCAAACTTGAAACTAGACAACTCCATGTGCATAAAGACTGTAAACAACCATAACAGTACTTTGAAACAGACACAAATGTTCTCCAGGTGGATCCAGGTCTTGCAACAGCAACTAGGCATCCCTGACCTGCATTTGGAACCAGAATGAATTCTTTTTATGCCTATCAAAAAATGTCTCCTACTAAGACTTGCCACATCTGTCCTTGATACTCATTACCAAAATTTAGCCAGTTGTCTAAAATACACAACCAAGCCAGCCCATTGCATTCTTATAATTCCCAGCTCCTCAGTACCCTATAGATACTGTTGGAACTAGAAATTTTTCAGGGTTCAGACCAGCCTTGAATGCTAACCCCTTCTCTGCCTTTACACTTTTCACACACGTACAGCAAAGCAGCTGCATTCTGAGGTGTGAAGCTGTGCACTGCACCATTATAGATTATAGCAATCAAGAGCATCCAGGGATACCAAAAGCAGCTACACCAAGTTGTGGGGTGATCACCCCAGTGCTCGTTTCTCCCTGTGAGATGCCTCATTTCCAAGCTGCTTGCCCTTCATGCCAGCTCAAGCAAGAGGCACCATCTCCATGCAGGTGGGTTTGCAGCTCTTGGTATGCTTGAGTGACCCTTTGAGCACTGCACAGCCCTCAGTTTTTGCAAAATCACAAACAGGTGATGGGCAAACGGCACCCCAGAGCTGACACCTGTGCAGTGGAGGCTTGTGAAGTGCCTGACACCTCACAGGGCTGTGACTTGTTTTCCTTTCAACTCCTCAATCAACCTGACAGGAGTTCACTTTGAGTTTTCAGTTTTGGCAGTGCCAATAAAATCCCTTCGTGCTGTGAGATTTCAGGCTCTGTTCCTGCTCATTCTCGACTGCTGTCTTTGTGACACTGTTCCACACTGGGGCAATTACTGAGGCTGTGTGGGACACATTAAATTCCTCGTCAAGGATTCTGTGGCAATATCACTTCTGCTGCTGCTGCAACCACCTCTGCATCTCCTCTGTAACAGAAGATGCTCTGGGGCCTCCACAGCCCATTTCATTCCCACCTTTTAATTAGTTCAGACATTTTCCAGGTGTAATTTTCATGTTGTTTTAGGGACATCTTTCCAGGCAGTTCATCTTGCTTTCCATTAGAGAAAGCGAATACCTGAGAAAAGTGTCAGAAATGTGACAGTATTTGCAGACCTCTTTTTAGTGGTACTTCTCCCTTCCCTCCTAGTATTTTCACGGGATATTAATGAGCCAGGATATGAACTCACCTGTGTGAATGGTATTATCCAGAAGACAGGCAATGTACATTTTAACCTACAATGAAACCTGTTTTATCAGTTGAGACCAACAAGACTTGAATTCTAGCGTGTCAGGGAAATAAACTTTCTCCTGAATTAAAGGGATTGATCAACCCTCTTCCAAGCAGGGAAGGGAGAGAAGTTGTAATTGCTAAATGATGAAATGTGGGTTTCTTGAAGCTTGCATTTACTGTTGCATTTACTTATCTGGCTCACCTGTCTGAAGTCTCAGTCATTGTAATTTTGCATTAATATATCGATCAGCAGTGGCAGACCTCACGCTGTGGCTGCAGGGTATTTGTTTTAAATAGTAATACCATGCTTCCTTGTATTTTCACTTCCTTAATTTTTTTCTTTTCTTCCCTGAAAATAACCAGATTTAGCTGTCACTGCCAGTTTTCACCAGCAGCTCAGGAGCTCTCATCAGCTCTGCCTGTCTGCCCAGAAACTCACAAATTGCCACGGGCAGCTTCCAACAGCCACCTCAGACCATGCTTTCCTCCGCAGTTGAGGTGCACTGCCCTCAGGATTTGTTTTCTTCTGAATTCACTTCAGCAAAGAGAAATACCTTTCCCTGTCATAATGAGACATGGTGATGCATCAGCATTTCTGGGTTAATATGAGAGAAAAGGGGAAAAAAAAAGAATAGTGACACTTAAAACAGTGGTAGGAAAAGCAAATATCAGGTTTATCATTTGCTTAACTGTTATTTGCTTGGTGGGATGGATCTATTGCTTTCCTTACCAAAGGGAAAGTATAATTTGATCGTTTCTTCTTTCTTCTTTTTTTTTTTTTGAATCTTAATTGAGCTTTTCTTCACATTCATTTCCTAATGGTCCCAATTTCAAATCACTGTTTAATACCAAGTTGTCCATTTAGTTATTAATAAAAAAATCATCCTATCTGTTATAACTGACCTTAAATCCACACAGATCTAATGAACCAAGCCCTCTCTTCAGCAGACAAACATCTGTCCCAAACATGGTATTTACATTGAGTAAATGTGAGACAGTAATGTGCAATGATCATTCAGGAAGGAGAATGACAAANGTAGGAAAAGCAAATATCAGGTTTATCATTTCCTTAACTGTTATTTGCTTGGTGGGATGGATGTATTGCTTTCCTTACCAAAGGGAAAGTATAATTTGATCGTTTCTTCTTTCTTCTTCTTTTTTTTTTTTTTGAATCTTAATTGAGCTTTTCCTCACATTCATTTCCTAATTTCAATTTCAAAACATTGTTTAAACAATTTCAAATCATTGTTTCAAATCATTGTTTAATAGCAAGTTGTCCATTTAGTTATTAATAAAAAAATCATCCTATGTGTTATAACTGACCTTAAATCCACACAGATCTAATGAACCACGCCCTCTCTTCAGCAGACAAACATCTGTCCCAAACATGGTATTTACATTGAGTAAATGTGAGACAGTAATGTGCAATGATCATTCAGGAAGGAGAATGACAAAAAAATGTAAGAGATTTTGGAAAAGTGAATGAGTTGCTTTGTACCAGGTTTTGAAATCCTAGAGCCTAAAATTGTTACACTAACTTCCTTCCATCCTTTATTAAATAATACCAGAATTTCTGGGCATAAAGTTTCCCCGTGCTGCTTGAATCTTCTAAAAAGAAGTAAATGACTTCAAAAGCAATACATCTGAGGAGAGGGGGATGTTCATTCACCCTTCCACTGTGTGAAGACACCAGACAGGGAGTATCAACCCAAGCAGTTCCAGGATTATCAGGGTTGTGTGGATTTTTAAAATTCTCTCTCTGCCTTCCTCAAAAATATTTCTTTTCCCCTCACCATCTGTGCACTTCTGACAGCAAGATTTCCTTAGCTCTTTCTGTGGCAGCTATTCAGTCCCAAAGCATTAATTTTACACTTGCACTGAAGCTGCTTCTCCCATTGCTTGGTCTCCTGGTTCGTGTAGATTCTGCTCCAAGTCAAATGTTTTCCCTACTAGAAATCAGCTGAACACTCATTGTCCAGGACTTTCTCTGCATTTCAAGGCAGAGTGCTTATTTTTAATTTGTTTAGAAGTGATCAGATTAAGTCCTGAAATTACATGCCAGAATTTTCTCGCTTGCTTACTTTGCTGAACCATACCACTTGCAACCTTCTTTCACCATCTTTATTGTTAAGTATTCTAAATGATAAAGTTTCTCTTGAGGAAGTACTATAAATATCACTTTGCTGACACAGATCCACAAGAGTCACCAGAGATAGCTGCATTCTGGGAAAGAAAAAAGGGCTAGTCTGTTTTTAAACACTCGCCCCCGCATTCATCCTCCTCCAGCTCTCCAGCTCTGGAGTTCCCAGCTGGGATCCTGGGTGGACCAGTCTGCCTGAGGGCAGGGAGCCCAGCTTTGCCACATGAGGCTCCAGGCACGTAGTACAAAGTGCAGTGCTGTAACCTTGCCAGCACAGACATGCAGGAAGAGCAAGGGAGTTTTCAAAGTACAACTAGTTTGATTTCAGGGCATTTAAAACTAAACTCATAGGTATCAATGATAATAGGCACGGAGTTGGTATTCCAGGACACCACCCACCTGCCAAATTACATCTAAATGGCACAATTCTAATTTTGTTTGCTCAATATTCCCTTATTGTTACACAGAAAAAAAAATAGAATACTGTGGGGAAAATATTTTCACTCTAAATATATTTACAGATATTAAGGAAGCATGAAAAGGACACTGTAGGACCACTGAATTGAGTAAGAGTCTTTCTGTTGACGTCAACGAGGTTCTGAATCAGATTTTAATTTATGGGATGGATTAATTGTTGACAAGTCTTCGTTGATCTATAATAGGAACAGATCATGACACAAATAAGAATCTGGGCAGAGAAAATGTGTTTGTATAAAAGTACTAGGCCAAATGTTCAGACTGAATAAATTGGATCAGCAGGGTGAAATGTGACACTTACGTGGACAGAGACATATGGCTTTTCATATAGGAAGGACTAAAAAAAGGCCCAGATGAAAAGATGTGATTTTAGCATTTCCTGTGACATCTACAGCACATAACGTTACAGTCTGTGGGGAAAATTAAAGGATGCTGTCAGCACCATCATGGAGTGACTCACTCGTAGTTCTCCCCGGCATCAACTGTTTTTGCCGTGTGCCTGACAGTCCCAAGCAATGGTATGAGCAGAGCTATTCAAAGCAAAGCAATCAACAGGTTAAACTGCAGCAAGGTGGCTTTCAAAACAACAATTGTATGCCCCTGTCTAGAAAGTTACAGCAATCTTATTCTCTAAGAGTAACATTTCAATCCTGGCTCAGCTGTCTGACTTCCAGTGGGATGACATCTCCAGTCAACTGTACACACTCAGATGTAAGCAAAATCATAAAGGACAGCAGAATCTAACTTTTTGACAGCTCTAGAATAGTATGTCATGTCATGTAACTTATCTCAACGCAGTGTATAGGAGCATGTGTGTGTAATACTGTTATCTCTATGAAATTAAATAGGTGCCCATAAACGTAACTTTTCGAGATCTCAGGGCTGTAAATGGAAAACAGCTGCTTTAAAGTGCATGGAGTAACTCAAGTCCTAAATCTTTAGTTACTATCAGCAAGCAGATGCCCTTTTTATCAGTCAGAACTCTCATTTTTATTACTAGTATTGGTTAAGGCAATACATTTCTAAGTCAAAAAATATGGGTAAAATAGGAATTACATACAACAAACTTTTCACTTTTCTTTTCTGCAAAGAATTTAATGGACAGCAATGTAACCAAAAAGTAAGTATCTTTTTAACAAAAACTGTCCCCTCCACAAATGTCTGAGAGTTTCAATTTTGTATTTGGAGCTGCAGGTTTTTTCCCTTCCTTTTACCCGTAGGACAGAGGCAAGTGGAACTCTTACACATTTACTCCTACTCATGAAAGATCAGAAAACTCTTCTGGAAATTAATAAGAGAGGAACAGAGCACATCAGTCAAACTCATTCTGAACAAGTCTTGTTACCACTGGAAATTTGCTGAGAATGAAAGTTTATTGCTCATGGAATTGCTATGAACGTCAGAAAGTAACGAGTCTAACCTCATTCCAGACAGTTCTCACTAACTCCCTGGCATTTATCTTCCACTTAAAGTTTTAGTTTAAGCTCAGCTGTCTGCTTAAGGACATTTAAAGAATGGCTGGAATATCTTGCAGACTTTCTTTTTTAAACAGAGGCATTTGATAACTGTCTCTTTTTTTGTTTTTTAAACCAGAAATAATCCATGTCATTCTTAGAAAAGGAAGCTATCAAAACTTACGTACACAGTAAAACTAAAAGCAAATCCAAGCAGAAGATGGGTATGACTTCTAAAATCAAAACCTAACAAACAAGCCATTTCCTTGGCTACTAAAGCCCAACATGCAATTTGTAGGTAGGGCTTCTCAGCTGATGGCTAGGCTTTCATCAGACTCTTCCCACTTGAAAATCAAGACAATAAATTGTATAAGATTTCATCTGCTCTGGGGAATGTGCATCAGTAACTGACTAGGGTTAGTGCCAATGAGACTATGGATTTAGCCTTTACCCACACTACTTCAAACTAAAATGAGTGATTAAGGGTAGAACAAATCAAAACTTGTTGCACCATGCTATTTACAGAATTAGCTGCTATTCTCCTGTAATAATCAACTGTGTTTCCAGTAGCTTCAAGTTCACAGGGACTGTTTCTTGTTTCCCACTCAATTCTAGTCTTTACGGTAACAACAGAGTCTAAACACTGGTTGGTGAAATCAAAGCATGTGGCTTGCAGGATATTAGTCCTATCGGTACTGATCCGTGGGAAGATAAAAATGACCCAGCCACATAGGCTTTGGTGTGTCAGCACCTATGCAAATTCAAACCTGCGCAATTAGCACAGCCAAAGCCTTTCCACATCACAGCTGTTCACACCTGGACAGTGTCTCTTCCCAGGCTGATTTCAAGTAGGTGTTCAAGGCCAGGCTGCCCTGGGCAACCTGGTCTAGTGGGTGGCATCCCTGCCCATGACAAGGCGGTGGGAATGAGATGATCTTTAAGGTCTATTCCAACTCAAACCATTCTGTGATACTCCCAAAGTTAGGCAGTGAAGTGCACAGTGCCAGAGGCATTTGAATTGACTAGTAATGGGCACAACACTCTACCCCAGCCATGAGAAAAGGAAGATCCTCTCCAGCAGCTCCCCAGGCCTTGATGTAGGAGACAGATATACTGATCAGCTGGCACATTGCAATCCTTTTCATGTCCTCTCTTCAGTCACCACTCTGTACAAAACAAGATTCATCTGGAAGGGAGGAACTCATCTGGTCCAATTTAGACACCTGAAAGGCAGTTGACTCCATAAGAGATGAGAGTCTATTCCTATAATGATTCATCTCACCCCAAAATAAGTTCAAGGCTTTGACTTCTTGCACACTTATTCCTCACCTCTCTATCCGCTCAAATCTGCATCTGCTCAGAGCACACAGAAGCTCCTGTCAGGCACAGGTGTTTACCATCCCTCAGGCAGAACCAGGAAAGGGTTGGTGCTTGCTCAGGCCCTACCCCAGGGTGGGTCAAGATGTAGCAGAGGTGCCTTGGGACATGCTTCCTTATGAATCACAATAGGTAAATCCTAAAACAGAGGGAATAAGACAACCTCTGGTGATTCCTTCATCTGGCCAGGTAGATCAGATGAGTGTGTATCAGTATATAGGAAAATCCAACACTACATTACCTTCCCAGTGATTCTCCAGAAAAATTGCAAAGGGGGAGCACAGTTGATATTTTTGTTATTTTCCCTCTAGGAATTTCCTTATCATGAATCAGAAGCAGTGGGAGTCAATCCAATGGTGTTTTTTCTTATAATTAACATTTCACAATATGTCCCAACATGAATTCTTCTTGTTCAGTGTTAACTGTAACACATTTCACATTAGCTGGAATACAGACAGCAATGACACTTGTTTCTTTGCTGATCGTTTTTGCAGATACAAGAATACATTGATCCAGACAGAACATTTCAGTGCAACTCTGGCAGCACTAAAATTATGTGCTTTAGAGACAATATATTTATAAAGAAAAGCAGTGTACTCAAGCTGATTTCTCTTTGTCTAGCACTTGGGCATGTGAGTCAGGCACATATGCCTTCTGTGGTTCAAAGAAGAAAAATCCTCATTAAGTTATACGTGTAATGGCCTCGCAAGGTATGTGAGTAATAGACATGAAACCTGTTCAGATATGCTGGCTCAATGATTTTTATTTTCCCTACAGCATGCATCACCCTGCCTCACAATGATTTATTCAAAATATCCATTAATTCAGAGAGAAGAATCTCAAGTGGAATGAAAACTAAAAAGCCTAAAATCCCACTGGTGCTAATAAAGCCAAAGCACAAGGAAGCAAACCTTCCATTACCTATATGGCCAACCATCACGGAGTAAAAACAACTAAAGCAACAAGAGCTTGATCCAAATAGGTTCCTGTTCACAACCATCCAACTGGATGTTTGCTTAACTTCACAGCTAAATAAGGAGTGGACATCAGCAGAATCTCAGATGCTCATTTCACATATTAGCTCATCCTCAGGTTAATTCCCCTTAGCTTAAATCTCTACAAAGAGCACATTGTGCCACAAAATACAGAGGAGGATTCCAGCAAGGCCTTTGACTCTTACCTCTTATGAATGAAGGCAGTAGGTGGGATGCAAGAGAGAGCCTATCCTGCACTGTATGCACCTTTTTGATTGTGAAAGGTTTGACATCATTGCTCAACAAGCACAATACAGAGTAACACAGGAGACTCAAAAAATAATTGTCATTCAGCAGTCTCAAAACAGTAGCACAATCAGGCTCTGATTTCATGAACACTGTCCCACAAGAAACATACAGCAGGAAAAGCCTGCATTTTCAAGTAGTCGGGGCAGCAGATTGGGATGCTTTATATTCCTAAGCAGTATACAGCAATAAAGAAAGTACCACAGATAAGAGCACATGGGCAGACCAACAGTGATCTTTATTTTCTTCCAAGAGTAACTCCAAGCATTGAGCAAGGAAAAGTGATATTTTGTGTTTGGGCTACATGTTTTAATGCATGGGTACTGGACCACAAAATTACCTGATTTAATGGGAAATTAAATCAATACAAGCTTTTGTATTTCAACTCATAAGTTTACTATTTACCTGCAAATCTATTATTTACTCAGATTTTGCAATACACAGTGTGAGCAGCATAGCAAACTTTCAAAATGATGGCACCAAAGAATTCAAAGTCTAAAAACAAGTTAAAGAAATAAACAGAAACTCATATCCTGGATGCTCTGAAATGTTTGACTCCTTGTTCCAGCATAGAAAATGTGCTAAAAGAAGGAATGAGGAACAATTACGCTTTACTACGCTGGCAGCAGAATACATAAATACTGCACAATTTTATGGGTGCTTACTCCTACTCCACACTAATTTGTGTTACGGAACTACTCTCTTTCGAAAATAAAATAAAACAAACCAAAATAAAACTACTAAGCTCTCTAAGGTGAGTTTTTCATTCCATGCTATTTTGCACAGCTTTTTTTTAGGGCTTTTACAGCTTTCAAGTGAAACTATTACCATATATTGACTTTCTCTCAATTTAGCAGAACAGTATTTCTCAAAATTTTCATCACCATTTGGAAAGGAACCAAGGTCTCATACCACACAATTTATGCTAAAATCCAAGTGAGACAAACTTTCAAACTGTCTCTATGCCACAGGATTGGGACTAAATATTTACAAGCACTTATGTATTCAGTGTCACATTCAACAATGTGACACTATATGTACACTACACAGTGCCTAAATGTATTTTGTTTTCTGTTTCCAAAAGACAATTTGGTTGCATCCAGTCTGTTTGCTAAGTAGAGCTCACAGTAAGCATTCCCTAGATAGCCCCAAAAGAAACTTTCCATACTTGATTAAATGTAGTTCAACTACACCTTCACAGATATGACAAGGATCTCCTAAAATCTATGCGTTTTCAGAAAACCTCTTTTGTGATCAGTATCTAAAGTTTGTGATCCATTTACTACCCAAATCAACCACCCACAAAACACAACCTTATGACATGGGGGAGCAAACCTTTTCCTTGCTCAGAGTAGAGTTCAGAGCTACAAATCATCCTTTCCACTTGAAAATCTCAGTGTACAGGAGCTGAATGACTTTTCAAATGTGAAACAAAACTCATTTAGAAAGCGGGCAGATTTCCAGAGGAACTGTCAGGAGATGATGAGAATGCGTGTGACACAGAAGCACAACCATTGCACTGCAGAGGAAAACTCTCTGAACCCTTCCAAGAAGATACTATATTCACCAAATCTTACCAGTGAACTGTAAAACAGACCAATTGTTATCAATTTCCTTACTAATAGAACCTTGCTAATAGAACCACTTTTAGCTAAAACTCATTTTGCAAATATTTTGTCACCAGAAAGCATTGCATGCAATGCTCCTCCTTGTGCTAATGAGAAGGGACTGAGTCATTCTGAATATGACAATGACAGAATTTGTTTTTTTTCTGAATGAGAAGATTTCTACCTCCCAGGTGATTCATCTTTCCAAACAAAGAATCTGACACACATTCAGTTGCAAGGGTTTTATATATTTTACTATTAATGTTATGAAAATAACTGTGCATCAGAGCCTGCTAAGTTTAGCTGAAAATAGTCAATAAATTATTTAGTTCACAAAATGTCATTATGTGTGGGGTTTACTTAATTGAATAGAATAATTTATGGTAAAACCTAGAAAAAAGATCAATGCAGATGGCTTGTGAGAATGATTGAGTTTCAGTGAAGGCAATTTGATTTTTATCCCTCATTATAATAATGTTAAAGGGAAAGCATCAACTTTGGTAAAAATCAATATTTGATGAGTGCCTAGGCCATGAATTTTAACTAGAGGTAGAACTGAGGTAGAAAGAGGTGTAAATAATTAATAACTTCCATACCCTGAACAAATAACTGTTTTGTTTTGGAACAAACGCCTATTATGCAGTGATCCTTCTGTTCTCATAAAAGATAATTTAGTAATAAGTGTTTGGGTTTTAAAATTCTTTTTTCAAATTGACAAGTGATCCTTAAAAGATTCTTGAAATGTATTAAAAAAAGATTTTCTCTAAAAACAGAAGGCTAAAAAATACAAATATCTTACTTTTCTGAGGCAAGTAACACACTCCTTATTTTTTCCTTTCTCTGTACACCAGAAGAATATTTTACACTTTGCCATCAACAGCTATGATGACTAGAGACAAAATGAATACAAAAAGGTAAACACTTCATGAAAAAATAAAATTGTAAATCAAATCTTTACACAACCTTATACGTGGACTTGCAGCTGTTAGAGTTGTGCTATGAAAGCAACCTGTAAAATCTATTTAAAGAGAAATACTACTGTGAAACACTAGCCATGTAAATTTTTCTTTTTTTTTTAAAAGAAAGCATGATTATGTTGGTGTGAATGTAGTGTATCTCTTTAATTTTGCTGTGTAAAATATTTACCACTTCAACCAGACATTAAAATACATCTCAGAATTTTATAATGAACACTTTTTATCACTGAAGCATCCAAGAAAAGATAGCCTGGTGTCACATCTCTGTCCTCTTCTCCCTGGTATACTGGGAAACTCCCTGTCCCACTGACTGCACAGAACTTCTGGACCTACGTGGATTCCCCTACACCATCCTCCATCAGCTCACGTGAATAAAATGGCTCATCGTGGTGAGTAAGTACACATGTACCATCTAAAAGGAGAAAAATGTCTAATTAATCCCTTTTGACAATGTAAGGTTTCTCCATTTCTTTTTTATAGAGACAGAGGTGCAGGGTAGAAACTGAACATCCAACCATTGCCTGAAGGGGTTAGACTCTCGGGTGGTACCACAAGCAACATACACCTCTACACTCATGAAACAGTGAAGAAAAACAATGCAGACTGACAACTGATGGAAAGAAGACCTCTGGGAAGGAAACACCATGTTCAAACAGACTTGGATTCCCACTGTTGTTGGTTTACTGTATCACACAGAAATTTCCTTTTCTGCCTTTTTTTTTTAATAGCAGCCAACACTGCTTGACAGATCATACACGCACATGTAATTTCATGGGTCACACATGGATATTCATTAGACTCACGGCATTCCATTCCACTGGATCCAAGGCTATAGATTGTCATGAAGAAAACTGACATTCTTCAATACCATTCCAGCAAAGTAACAATTTGCTTGACCTAAACAAGTCACTGACTTACCTTTTTTTTTTCTCCATTAAATCTTCCGTTCAGGTTGAAAGCACTGACTACAGTTTTCAAAATGTCATATTAACATCAATTTGTGCAACAGATTACAGAATATAAAGATACTGAGAGAGAATAAAAGATGGAAACCCCACACTTAGGAACAAGGTTGGGAGGCATATTGCTGTCTTTCCAGGAGAATTTATGTAAGTCTGCTATTTAATGTACTTCGGAAATGTTTACAGTCAACCTGTTAAAGTTTCCTCTTATCACAGAGAAACATCCCATACGTGGGCTTGAAAGGCAGCGTTCCTCACAGCAGGGATTATAGGTTAGAATAATAAAGCAACTTCCTGCAAGGCTTGTGAATCTTCTGTTCTGTGCTCTGAGCCTTATGAATATCATCTGCTTTTAACATTTACTTTTAACATGCAATCCCTTTTAACATTCATTTCTCAGCTCAAATTTCCTTGTCATTTGTAGAATGATCCAATATGGGACCACAACATTTAGTAGTATAAATCATTTAAGCACAGGTCTTGCTATGCAAGCAATATGACACAGATAATAGCTCTGATAAACCCTATGCTATGTCTTCAACTAATTTTCTTTGTTTATTCCCAGCATCATCCTGGCTATGAGTCCTGTCACTCCATTTAAAGCAGCCTTTTCTTGCGCTGAACAATTTCTTACCATGTAAGTAGAGCTCTGCAGGCTCTGGAGGTTGAGGAAAGGTGCAAACCCCTGGCAAGGTAATTCTATCAACCAAAGCATGCACTCATTTGCATGAGATTACACTCCAAGCTACTCCACAAAAATCAATTCACACCTCTGGTACTTGCCACAGAGTTGCATCAAGAAGTGAGAAAATTAACATGATGGAAAACTGAAGCTAAAATTCATCCCTGCATTTATACTTCTGTTGGGTCAGGCCAGGTCCAAAGTCTATTTCTTTTTAGTGGCATTGAATACAAAAGAAGAGGAAAGCTGGAAATACATCAACATTTGCAGATTTAGCTCAAGAATTCAATTACTGTAAATCAATTGGGACACAATAAAGTTTAGTCTTTACCTTGTCTAAAGCTGATAGCATCATCTAATCAACACAGAATAGTCCCAAGTGCATGGAGGGAAGGATTATATTTTGGAACTATAAACATTCTTATATTAATGTTTATTTTGGAAAGGGAAGAGCTCGGCAAGCTCACAAGGCCCCTTGTCTCTCCTCTTATCTGCTGCCCTGCCTGAGGTGCATCCTTTTTAGTGCCCTGCAGTGTGATACATTGGAGCTTTCCTTCTTGAAAAAAAGTAGTGAGGAAATACCAGTTGTGCAGAGTGGCCTGCAGAAACCTATCTAGGAAGTTTCCTTGCTTCTTCATGATTTTGATGATGAAAAAATTACAGAGGGTGTAAAGACAGTAATGACAGTTTTAACCCCAACATAACAAAATATAAAATAGGTCTGTCTTGACCAGTTTTCCCTCTGTGGAATCCCAGGGCAGCAGAATATTAATCCCACTGACCTGTAATGCTTCACTTCTGAGTGGCACAAGCAGAGCAACAAAATTTTAGGCATTCAAAATATAAAATTTAGTCATTGCTCTGTCCTAGAAATGTTCAGGCTACTGAAATACCCAGCGCTGGCTGAAGTAAACAAACTCAGAAAGCAATGTGCTTTCTCATCAAGACTTGAGATAACTATTCCAGAGTTTATCACATAGTGATACGAAGCACTGCAAAATTTAGATATATGTCCTAAAATAATCACCTGACGTAAATTCTAACTTACACCAGGGCCTTTTTCAGACCAGGCATGCCTGAGGGCTGTGTAACCCACTTATCACCAGCCCTGAGTCAAGCACAGACCACACAGAGCAAAGCATCCGACTGCTGAATGTGCTGCCTTGGACTGGCTTGCAAAGCCTGAAACATAAATCAGGCTGCAGAAAAAAATATTGCTTCTTGATGTTTTGTACCATCAAAATACAAATCTGAAAGCTGTGAATAGGTTTGAGCCTGAATTTACTGTTAGAGAGATGAGTAGAGCTAGAATCTCAGTTGTAAAGCCTCCTTACAACATTAAACAAATCTAATTGCTCTCACTCATGCATCGTGTTGCTCACTCTGAGCATCAGACATTTCATCTGTGCCAATCGACCAGAACCTGTGCCAATCATACAAATATTAAGAGTTTTCTCAGCTAATGAAAAACAGATTATAAACTGTCACTTCCTAAAAAGTAAAAAGAAAACTTGACTATATATCTAATTTTACATTGGAAATAGGACTATGAAACAAAATGTTTGTTCAATTTACCTTTTTCTTAACAATTGAGGTAAGATAAGGCCTACTTTGCCACAATGAGCACAAAAGATATCACAAAAGATTTGCAACCTTTCAGGAGACTGAAGAGTTAAAGAGATTCCTAATTCATACTGAAGTCAGAATTCCCTTTTGTGGTCAGAAAAATTGGACCTCTAGGCAGATATTCAAAAACACTTATTCAAGCCAAGGGAGACTCTTACAGACTGTGGTTCAGTTTCTTTTTGCAAAGGTCTCTAAGAAGCCTTCCTTTTTTTTTTCTATTTATCGTAGACGAGCACCCAGGACATTGACTTTAATGAATATACTACCAATTCCACAGAGATAGGACTTTTGAAATTTCCATTATTGTCTATACAGATTTAGAAATATGTCCAAAACAATATTTTCTCAACCTATTGTCCAACACACATTGTGAGTGCACTGGCTTGGTGTGCTGTTATTAATTAACTTACCACAGTGTTTGGAAGTCCTCCAAGCAATCTGAAATGGGGCTACAAACTCTGATCTGCTTAAGTCTGCAAACTCCAAGTCTCAGAAGGATTTAACTGCTATGATTTTAATAATATTATTAATAACCCATGATGAATTTATGCCTATTAATCCAGAAGTTGCAGGAAGAACAATTAAAAATTCTGCATATATGATACAACCTGAATATATTATTTAAGCACACATTCCAATCACTGGCCATAGTATAAATCATACAACATGAAAAATACATCATAAACAGCTTTAAAAATTTCAAATATCCAGGGAAAAAAAATCCTCAAGGAAAAGCCTCAGGAGATAGTTTATTGTACAAATAAAATTCTTGCAAATCACTGATGTTTGTCTACTAAACATCAAAGCTTAGTCAGTGTATAATTTCTAATTTTTACATTAAAGTTTGCATAGATTTCTTACCAAGACATTTTCTGAGGAAATGGCACAACCTCACACCTTACCCACTTTTCTTTCTTCATAGTGATTTTAAAGATGGTTTATATTTCTTATTGATGATAGAAAGGTACGCTGCCTTTTTTTTTCCTCTTTTTTTCTTTTTTTGTTTTATCAATTTCATATATTGTTCCTTGCAACCAACCTAGGAAAAAAAAGTCTGGACATGTCCCAAGAAATAATCTAAATCATAGATCTTATAAGAGTAATGCCATACTTTACCTCAAGCAATGCCACATGCAAAAGTGGACATCTGATTGACAACCATATTAATTTTTAATGCCAGTATTTTCAGTTTTAGCTCTTGCACAAGACATTTTGATTATAATATACTGTTCGGTAAAGGCACTTGTCACTCAAAAGGACAGAAAAACACACACAAAAAGATGGAGTAGGCATACAGAGAATACAGGAAAATGAAAAGAAAATACCACCATTTCATCTCCCAGTATGGATCACACTACAGCAGAAGCCAAGCTGTAGAACTGAGCTGGCAAAACAACTACAGTGCCACTCAGAAAACAACAATGCCTATTCAAATAAAAATCAAAGACACAAGGAGAGAATTATGCAGGACTGTAGTGGTGACAAGGGTAGCCAGGTCTTTTTCGTTAAGCCTTGTGTTTTTTTAATTAATGACAGTTTAAACAGACTGTAATATTCTATTAAGTGTATTTCACATTGTATAGACTTCATTTTTGTATACAGCCTATACTGCACACTCACACTCTATCCACATATTCATCAATTTTATGTTTTGAGTTAGCTTCAACATAATGATCTTGGCTGAGATTTTCAAAAGCAGCTTGAAGATCACAATCTTAATATGCTGCTGTGATTTACTTTTTGGTTCTCTCAGGGCATATTTTATATAAAAAGTCATGGAAAGCCTTACCAGCTTGCATGTTGCAAGGTCAAGAAACACTTAAGTATGCAAGTGTGGGAAGCAATAATGCCCTCAGGTCATTTCCCTACAAGAATTAATTAATAAAGAGAATTTTTTGGTTTCTGCCATAGAGTTACAAGACCTTATTGAACAGATAGAAATTAAAGAATCAACAACAATTCTCTCATCCTGTCCACATCTCAACTACACTGTACTATAGACTGAAGTGCCATAGCTCTACTCACTACATTTAAATTGCTTGCAGCCAATGAACCACTTCAAGAATTTTTACACTCTTGCCTTTAGAATAACCCTCCCAAATCATACTTATTCTGCTGCACATAGGCTTTTGTGTTGAAAGGCAATTTCTGAAGTAGCATTTATCAAAACCCAAACAAATGATAGGACAATCTAATCAAAACACTGAAATGACTGCCTGATTGTATTTTAAAAATCATAACCTAATTAGAACCGAATTGATTTTTCCGTTAGCATGAAATTAAAACTAATTTCCCTGCACAATATTTACTCTAATATTCCCCAGATGCAAATACAGACTCATAAAACATTTCATAAAAAAGGTTTTATAATCGTTTCCTGATTTTTTTCATTACATCATCAATTGCATTTATCTTTCTAAACTATCCTTATTGTTGTCTCTCCAAAAAATGCATTAACGAAGGCAGAAATGATGAAACATCACTGAAACTCTTTAACTCCTCAGATACCATGAGCAGATAAAGAGGTATTTTTCAGAGGATACAGTCTTTCATTTCCTTTCCTAGCCAAACCTGCTGCTGAGATGACTTCTCCTAAATTAATGTTACACTCAGGCTGATAGACAGCAAAAGGTGGCAGACACTCCCTGTTCAATTTCTTTCAAAGAAATAGGCTAGAAAAGTAGATTTGTCTCCAAAAGAAATTCCTCTGTCATCCTTCAACATATTCACAGTTTTCTCATTCAGTGTCATGTCTGCTGCCCTAGGCTCTTCCTTTCTCTTTGCCACAGAAAAAGTTCCTGAATTCCTGCAGCGTATGGCATTTTGTACACTGGGAAATTGAACAGTGAGACACTACCTCACTCTAGCACAGACACAATCAGATTTATAGGACTATAATTTCATTTGCTACGATGGCTGCCTTAATGAGGAACGAATGTTTCTGTCCAACCAGGACTATTCCTAATGTAATATACTTTTGACCTTGAAAATTCATTGGGTCTGTCTGACCAATGGGCAATCCTAGGAAGTCCAATCTCCTTAAAGCCAAGACAATGAAAAAGAAGTGCTATATGAATATAAAGAAATTGTCCAATTGCCTGAGGAAGAAAATTAATTATAGAATAGCTGCCTCACAACTTTTTTATATTTAAAAACCTATGTATGAAGCACATCACCATCTATACAGAATAAGGTGATTCCCAAGCAAGTGACTCTATTGCAACTTTATCACTGAATGTTGAATGTCCTCACTATTTTAACAGAACACGTAGTGTTCAAAGGGAAAGCTAAATCCCAGAAAGCTCTAGCTTGCTCTCTTTCCAGGAGACATTTTTTCTTTTGTCACTGGAGAAAAGCAGAAGCCTCTTTTTATGTGTATAGACCATTAATTTGTAAAGGCAGGATTTCTCACACT
>WEIV01019650.1:1753-21431 GCA_013390005.1 Calyptomena viridis | reverse complement strand
CTTTGTACAACATTAAATCCATTGTACTGTCCATGTTTAGTCACAGTGACTACCACAAAGATATCACTTTTTTCATTAAATGTGTTATTAAAAGTATTTGAAATTCATCTGATGTCTGGAAATCCTAGGCCAGAATAACACAGTAGAAAGTTACTACAAAAGCTTACGTCTTCTTGAACAGGTAAATGTATGTAAAAAGAAGCAAAGGCACTTCTGGAAGAAGACCACAGAACATTGGGTCTGCACGAAGAGGGAATACTCTGAGATCCACCAACGGAAACAAAAGGATTCATGAAAGCTCAGCTAAGATGTAAACTCAGTTCATATTCTCTCAAAAAAAAAAAAAAAAAAAAAGCTAGTAGGTGACACGGAGACAGAAAGCCAAGTTGAACCTTTTTCTGTATTTGCAACTTGCTCTTCTGATTTAGTATGTAAAAAAAAACCAAACAACCAAAACAACAACAACAAAAAGGAAAAACAAAACCAACAACAAAAAAAAATACAAACAAGAAAAAATGGAATAAGGTCTGTTCCAGTGCTTCCAGCCAAAAAACCCTCCTACTGCCTGCAATAAGGCATTTGAGAACATAAAACCAGGAGCATTGGTTCACATGAAAACTTAGGTATCATGCTTTGCCCCCTTCAGTAAACCCGTAAAAATTAAAATAAATGTGCTTTTGTCACTGCCATCTCTCAACAATTTGAAGTGTTTATTATATACCAGATGTCATGTGACAGATTTGGGTTTCAAAGTGACATGAGAGACTTTGGAACAGCATGAATTCTAGGACAACATATTGTGTGTGTCTATCTCTATCTGTCATGGTAATGATAAGAAAGGGCAGGAATGCAGAGGCACTTGCTCCTCGCCAAATATAATCGCCGTGCTCAGAAATTCCTAAATAACAGCCTTGAATCACTTGTTGGGGTGAGCAGAAATGGTAATCCTTGACTGGCCTAAATTAGCTCGAGACCACCACATAGGAAGCCTGTCAGGGAGAAAGCTGACAGCTCCAGACAGCGAGGCTGGGTGTCTCATCTTACATATTCATCACCCAAGGTACCGCTCAACATCCCGAGCAACAACTGCACAGGACAGCAGGAACATCAGAGCTCACAAGTGGTAAAGAACCCGGGGCAAGTGCTGGATGAGGAGGAGGACTTTCAGAGAAGGATAGGCAGTGTGAAATTAGGAAATTAAGGAACTCAAGCAAAGGAAGTAAATATTTGGGAGATTTTTAAGGAAATCCAGGTGCACTGTTTAATTTGCACAAGCTAATACTTTCTGAGGGTTAGGATACCATAAAATAAATGAGTGCACACTGCTTGGAGTCTCCCTCTTCAAAAATGACAAAGATCAAAGACTCCCTGCCTATTTTCTCTCTGAAAAATTGAAAATTAATTGCCTGAATTCACATACCAGTTTATTCAACTTTTGCCTTTTCCAGTCATACAATTTGCATTGACTGACAGATACTTTTAAAATGCTAACATAAATAGCTGGCCTAATACACCATGTCAAGGTATATTTTAATTGGTAAAAAGCAATCATCATCTTTGTTGCAGTAGGGTCATTTTCTGAATGTCAGATATCAAATTAACACAAAAGGATAAGGTCCCTATCAAAAAAGTTGTGTATGCACAGCCTGTATAATACAAGGCAGAGAATAAAATACATCGAGATTGAAGAGCAAACTCAATTCATAATGAGAAAAATGGCATTGAGAAAGTTCCTTATTTCTTAAAATTAAAAAACAAAAAAAAAAAAGAAAAAGAAAGAAAAAAGGCTAGGACTATATCTATAGAACTGATGTGGTAACATCTATGCTGTATGTATCCAGATGTTCACAGCTCCATCTGTGCTACCAAAGCTGAGCATTTGACAGTAACCCCTAATTAGTCATAGCTATGTCTGTCAACAGTAGAGGCAAACTCAAACAACTCTGTGTGGTATCTAGGTTGCCTGCCCACCACTCACACATTCATATCAATTAGTCACTCACCTGTATTACAGCACTCAACATTTTAGTATAGTATATCAAGGTGAGTGTGAAATATGAAGCCTTGAGGTGTTGCCATGTATTCCTTTCAAACAATAAAAAAATGGCCTGTGCAAAATCTGTGCATATTCTCTAGTTGCCCTGTAACTAGTTAATTAAGTTTCATGAATATGCACATTTGTAATCATTGCAGTGGATTCTTTTACTTTTCTTTCCTCCCTGCAGTCTGGGTCTGCATAAGTAAAAGCTGCAACACCTCTGTATTTTTGGATGATAAACAATGCCCATCACTTGTCAAGGGGATGCAGTTTGTGCCTGTCAGCATCCTGCCTTCGTTACTAGCTTTCACAGCTTACCTGCAGCAAAGTCATGTGTAGGGCTCTAGAGCAGAATCTAACATTCCTGTGAAAGCCAGAATTGCGTGAGGGACCTGAGGCACCTTTTCTGTCATACAAAATCTAGTCTCTACCTCAGACCATGATTCAAATCTTCAAAGTCAGAAACCACGTACTCTCTTCCCAGGAGTAACTACCTCTAATGGCTCCATTGCTAGAAGTTACAGAAGGTGTCCTGGAGCCTGAGGGTTAAAACACTGGATATTCTTGTTACTCATAAATATCCAATCAGTTGAAAGTCGCACTGCCACTGTGTGAATAATGGATTTTTGCTCAGCACAAAAACTTAAAGGAAAAAAAACCAAACCAATACTTCAAGGTGACCTTAAGCCTTTTTTTCTTCCTGGTTTATTTCCAAAAAATTTTATATAGCCCTAGATTTGACTTATTAGCCCTGAAGAAATGTATGCAAGCATACCTTCAAAACAGAACCAATATGTTTCCTTTTGAAAATATTGAAACCAGCTATTGTTATTCTCCTCTACTTTTTTTGTTGTAGCTGAGGCAATTTGTTTAGATTTGTACTGGATTTGAGCTGCCAAACTGTTCTTCTCAGTAAAATCTTTTTTGCCTATCTCTAATCCTAAGAGATTCCCAATTCCATGATATTTAATCTTCCAAGTTCATATGGTAACAGTAAGCTTTTTTTTCTGTTTCAGCAAAATCAGCTGCTTTTTAAAGTTCCCGATACCTACAAAACATAGGATTTTTTTTTTTTGTCTGTACCAGATCGACTTCTCATTATTCTGTTCCACTTAGGACATAGTGAACACTGCTGCCAGGAGACAAGATTGTTAAACAAATTACAGCAGATGTGTATGGATTATACTCATGAACAGGGTGTTGTTTAAAAGAATAATAATAATAGTAATAATCTTAAGAAACAGAGAGTGTAATATCTGACCAATTTCAAAATGCCATCTTCATAAAAATTCTACCTAAAGTGAGTGAAATCAATATATGGATGTTGCTGTGAAATTAACGAGCTTTTCAATACCCTGTTTTGAGGGGTTTTTTTGTTGTGAATCATGTCTGATTTTTCTTTTCCTAAATTGCATAGACACATGCATTGGTTGACTAATGCCTCACCACAGCACAAGAAAAATCTACAGGAGGATTTGTTCCCTGTAATGATCTCCACCAGGCCTATATTCTTCTTTCTCCGCACAGATAGACATCAAAATTAAGTACATTGGCTTAATTCAGTTGCCATTGTAAGCTCAAATGGGATACAAAGTGAAATCAATATTAGTGAAATAGATCAGACTAGAATTGGGAGGTAATATAATTAGGTTGGCTTTGCTATACTTTGTAATGCTTATCTGTAGTATTTTACCAAATAGAATATGGGTATCTATTTTCTGAAACTATAGGAGGTTTTCAATGCTGTATTGTCCTTATTTATTTCACTTTGAGGGAGCACTTCAGAAAGACCTGTCTGTCCATTTCTGTGGGAGTTAGGGCTGACATATCTCTCCGAGCAATCTGGATTTTGTGCGTACAAGGGAGATCTACTTCTTAAGCAAAAGCATTAAGAATTGTTTTATTAGCACAAGACAGAAAAAGCTTTATGCTTTCTGGTCATAGCAAACGTGCTCTTTACCTCTGAATACAAAGCATTTCACTGTGTGACAGTCTCAGAGCACAGAAATTAAGAACACGGGATCTTGTGCCTGCATTTCTCAGACTTCAGCCCCATCAAAACTCCCTCCATCAGCTGGACATCTTTACTGTGCATCCTCCAGATGGGGGATGCAGTGCAGCCTAACATCCATCCAGGGCCCTCAGAAGTTTAGAGAGTCCTCCTGCATCGTTTCTTTGCTCTGTTCTTCTTGGGCTCAGCTGAGGTGCAGAGCCAAGCCTCAGCTCCTGCACAAAGGTTGTCTCCAATTAAAAAAGTAATTTCTGAGCAACCAAATGCAAGTCAAGGGTTCCTTCCACACCTTTGATGCACAAATTTTCCCCCAAAGAAAGCTGAATTCACTCCTGAAACCCGAAGTATATTTCAAGGATGACTGAAGCTACTTAATGATTTAATTTGCTTGGAACACTAAAGATTTAGTGGGGTAAAAATTCTTTCTAAAGGTAACATAAGGAAGCTACATATATTGTGGCTATAGACCTTTTTTGATTGATAGAAAACATGTTAATGGTTTTAATACAAAAAAACCTCAAAGAATTTTCAAACTTTTTCTAAACACAATGTTTGATGTTCCCTGAAAGACCTGTTGTATGTGCAATGAGAGCTTTATCTTACCAAGACTTAGGCATGTTACATCAGGACACAATTCCTGTAACATGGCAGAGGAACGTATCACCTTTAGGTCATACCAGGTAATGCATTCCTACTATTCTCACATGTCTTGCCCAAGGTGCCACAAGAGCCAGTGACACAGTTAAGAGCAGCCTTGCAAAGACATTGGGCTAATCATTGCGAAGCCTTCCTCTAGTGAAGAGCTGGCTGAGGAAGGAAATGTTCCTGCTTTCTCCACTTCTAAAACTAATAATGATTCCCCAAGCTTTTTAGTCAGAATTCCCTTTCACGAATTCAGCATTAACCCCTTTGAATCGCAAGATTTTATCCTCTCAGTAGCTTGCTAATGGCACAAGTAGTATTTCTGATGCAAAAAGAATTAATTTTTTTAAAATCCTTATCACTACCAGAAGAAAAAAGAGGATAACTTACTTTCTGTGCAGCTCACTTTTCAAGGCTAGCTTTCATGATTTTATCTCTTTGGACCAAAACTTGTGATCCCAGAGTTTAGTGACAGAGCACAAAGTAAGAAGAGCCAAGAAAAAAACCCAAATAGATTTCATAACAAAAAAAGGAGCTACTATCTTCTGTAGCTACTTCAGTCCAACGGCTCTCCTGCTGAATCTTTGTGAGGAGATTTGATGGTGCACAGCACTAGGACAAGAGTGTCAACCTCCCATGGCACGCTCCCAGATGGAGCCTGCACCACTGCCTTATAGCAAGGGGAACAACACCTCCATGAGTGGCCCCACACAACCAAAACATTGCTGGCAAGTGTCTCTTATGCACTTCACATCTGTGATTCCCCAAGGTCTCAGAAAAGAGAGGAATGCAATAAACACTATCAAGTAAAGGAAAAGGGAAACAGGTTGACACAAAGCATAAGACCACTGCAAAACAGATTACAAGAAGCTCTCAAAGGGCTGGCATGTGTGGCTAATAACTCAGTGCAGAAAAATTTGGAACCATAAAAGCAAATCTGGCAGCAAACGACAAAACCTGTTTTCCCTGTTTCTAATTCAGCCTTTGCCGGGCAAGTGGGAATGACCTTCTTCAGTGGGTGAAGCAGCACAGCACAGTAACCATAATCAGCAGTGAAAGGGCAGTACTGTAGGGACACTGGTACCATCAAGCTGACATGCAAGGGCAAAAGAACTAGGAGGAATGGGGAAATCAGTATATGAAAATAAAATAAAGAAAATCACTTGTAATCAGATTTTTTATCTGATTTAGGATTGCCTGTTCATTTTTCTACTCTGCTACCCACTTTCATAGGTAACATAAGCCAGAAATCAAAATTATAGTAACCCCTAACAGATTTATCATAATTCTAACATTCCCACCTGATTGAGAGAATGCCACAAATTTCAGTATATGTCAAGGATCTCACTTGGAGAGATATATCATAGACTTTGAGGAAAAATGAGATTTCCTCCTTTTAAAGTAAATTAAATAGAGTAAATCATATAAAGTATGGCATCAATAATATGTATACTCTCATATTTTAATCACTGGTAAACAGGCTCAGATGGAGAATATGTCACAGCTGTCATACATCCCACTGGACCTGGACAGAGATCTCTATTGAATAACAACTCTTCAGCTTTGCTTTAGGTACAAGAAGATAATACTGAAGTTACTATCATCATCCAAGTCTACTTAAATGGTAGTCTACACAGATGTGATTCAGTTGCTATCAACTACAATATATATTTCATCTGAGGTGGATTGACCGATGTTTGCTCAATTTCCTTTGGGATAACAAAGAAAAGCACTAACTGAAATTTCACTGGAATACATAGTTCTTAAAACAGGGAAAATAGTTTATAAACATGGAAATAATCTCATTCTCCTTCATTATAAAAATACTGTTATTTGTTACTGTGTTCAGCGGAGTGATCCAAAACCACACTTTGGATTGTTGGGAACTACTTTGCACCCTAAAATTTTCTTCTTCCTTCCAGGTGTTATGTCCTGATACTACAATAGCACAGACCAGATTCCTGTTGGTAGACTAAGCAACAACTCCTTCAGTGAAATAAATCCTTCATCACCCTTGGACAACCCAGGGTACCTTCCAAACCAGCAGCTCTTCCAAACTGTGCTTATCTTCTTTGCCCCTGTTTATAATCCCAAAATAATTTCGTCCAACATATCCCGACATGGCATTGTGTGTTGAATATTACAATAAAAAAATGGCATTGTCTTTATCTAGAAACTGTCTGTTTAGCCAAGAAACACCATTATATTAGTCTGATAAAAATCTATCTTTGGTAAACCCATGATAGATTTTATGCCATTTCCTGTTTACCTTCAGGTATTCGAATATTTTTGCCTCAAGGTTGCAGTGGAGTATAATCTGCCACCCTTTCCTCTGTATATGTATCAGATTTGGTATTTATCTTCTCACTGTTAGATGGCTTCAAATAATTGCTGCTGAAATTTCCAATTTACAAAGCTATCTCTTCCAAAGGCTGAGGTGAAGATCATTTGAGTCCTCACACTTGAGTATGTGAATATGAAGCCCTGTAACTGCCTTCAATGCAGATATCATTTCCACTTTCTTGATCACTTGCCTTTGAATCCATGGTCAGTACTGTCAACTTTTCTGAAACAATGATGTCAAGTATACATTTAATTCTAGGACTATCCCTAAATCTGTCCTCTAGCATTCTCACTGCACAGATGCCTCCTCTACATATGCTTAGTGTTCTCTGTGAGTCAGAAGTTACTAACTCTTGTTACATAATGTAGGTACCTTCCTTTCTCATTACCCAGGTGCCCTGAAGGCCAGACCTTGCACTTGCTCTACTCTAATATTAAGGAATCCAGGTGTAAAGTTGTAATATGTCACTAGTGGATGACTAACCCAGTTTCAGAACCATTTGATGTATCAGTGGGGTTTTGAGGGCATAAGGTTGTTTTGGTATCCAGGTTTTTGCATAGTGTTTTCATCTAACAACCAAAACAAATGACTTAATTTGTCTCTTGTATGAATTATTATTTTTAAATAAACTTGCCTCACACAGAAGCTTGATCTGAGGCATTGCAAGAGACCAGTTTAAATTGCACAGTTGAACATTACAGTTTCTTTATCATGGTAACATTCTATTCCAGCTCATATGTGAAAGATTATTAATAAATATTGTTTATTGTTGGATACAAACTGCAAAGAGGATTTAACATTAAATGAAGATTATTAAAGAATTAATATGCATAAAAATACATCTTGGAAAGCAGTGAAAATTAGATATTGATTTCTGTCTCCTTATTAGGCAAACTCAACTGGGCATGAAAACAGTAAGTATTTGGAGAAAAAATCATAAATAAAATTTTACTTCCATCTTGAAGGAATCTCAGCTCAGAAAAAAAATCCATATTTCAACCTCTAAGAAGTGTTTTTATTACTCTGACACCACTAGAACACTAGGGCAACTAACTTTAAATCCTCCTCTTTGAAATTCTTTTCCATATGACAGCAGCGAAAAATAACGTGCATTAATCATGTATACACAAGCCTGAGTGAAAAATCAGAGACTCATTGAGTGAAGCCTTGTGCAAACATACTGACAGACAAGTGACAGAATCACAGCATTTTAGAAATCAGTGTGGGGTCTGCATTTGATTTAACCTGGATCAGGCTGCCATTGATTACACTCATTCCTGACCACAATGTAAGAAGCCATTGCAAGATAAAGTCAGGATGTGGAAAAGGCAAAAAAGGTGGCAATAACAGTCCCATGAGCATTGGAATGAACGATGCTGTATTTTCAATTCATTTGTTCCTCATGACTGACTGATTTATTTAGTTTGTTTATATTAATTTAACTAAAGTAACAGTATGAGGCCCCGCTCACTTCCATTTTACCACGAGAAGTTTGTTTTTATTTAAATTCCCCCTTGGCCAAGAGCTGCAATATGCCCCAAGCTCACACGCACTCCCTGACCAGGAGTCTGAGCACTGTGTGCCTCCCAAGACTGAACACCAGCAATTAGGGACTGGACTGAGCAAGTGATCCACTATCTCTTAGTTGGTGCAGGACAAGCTAATGATTTTGGAGGTTGAAAATTGTACTTGATTTTCAAAAGAATTCAGTATTTTGCAGCTTCCTGTTATTTTGTTGAAATTATACAAAAGGTTCAAATATTTATTAGAGAATTGCGTAATTTTGTGAACATGGAAGCAAAAAGCAATAAACAATGCTAGTAACACCCATAACATCACAACTTTGCCTCCTCGTTATAAGTTTACATTAAAGTCACTCAAACCACAGTGGCAGGAAGCAATTTAAAAAAAAAAATTTAAAAAAAGAAACCCTAATCTAAATCAAGATGCAAGTGTCCCAAAGGACAGGGCTGGACTTTTTAATTCTCCTGCACAGCATACAAGGTGAGGATCAGCACCAATTCTGATGCAAGTCTCACAAAAATTCAGTGTAAATAAGACATATTTCTGAGTATATAACGTGCACATTAAAAAAAGTGTCTAAAGATACCAACTATACAGAGAATGAATAATACACTGACAAGCCCGTGAAAGAGTGATGTTCTTTGAGCTCATCATTGCATACTTGAATAGGGTATGAATATTTTATACTCATGCTAACTGTCATAAAGCAAGTTGAGCTGTTTGTACAAGAAAGGTGTACACATAACACCACTATTCATGTTTACAGTTATCCTGCAAATGTCAGCAAAACGTTTCCTTCTTGTAAGCATCCTCTCTCCCTCCCTAGCTGATTTAATTCATACATAAAGTTATTCGAAAGGACCACACAGCAGCAGGCTGAAAAGAGATAAAAGTGGCTTTTGGGTACCCAGCCTAGGGAGAAGGCAAACAGAATTTTATAACCCAATCATCCAACACCCACAGAACACAGCAAGTTACCTACCACAAACAACATCTAGACAAGGCCCTTGCTAAATTTGGATTAGAGGCAGGGCATGGGAGGAATGAAGCTAAACAACATATACATCCAGAGAGAATCCATCAGAATCTGCAGAAACTAATAGGCAGTATGGAAATGAACTCCAGAGAAAGCAGTCCTATTAGGTTTTATCCCAAATGATCAACATTATTTGATAGAAACATCTAGAATTGCTGACACATCAGGGTTGCTAATGTTCTTTCTTTGGCAACTCTTTTATCACTTGCTATCAAGAGAAAAAAACAGAGAGGATTCAAAAACAAGTAGCATTGAACTATAAATTAGCATCTATAAATTAGCAAGTAGCAAATTTATAAATGTTAA
Organism: Calyptomena viridis; assembly: GCA_013390005.1. Taxonomy (NCBI): domain Eukaryota; kingdom Metazoa; phylum Chordata; class Aves; order Passeriformes; family Eurylaimidae; genus Calyptomena; species Calyptomena viridis. Next base: position 11,530 of record WEIV01019650.1, on the reverse strand, counting down.
ACATTTTCCCCGGAGAGCACTGAAAACTTAATGAAAGCAAATAAGAGCTTACTACTGCCATAGTTTTCTTCCAGGACAAGCTGAAACCTCACAAGGAATACCAGGCCATCTTTAAGATACCACACAGTTTGGGGAGGGGCACCCGGTAGGAGGACTTGGTAAGTGTTAGCAGCAACAGAAAAATACAAACCTGAGTCTGTTGTTCTCCTGTCAGCTCACCTGACATTAAGGGAAGGACAGAGGATTGTCTGCTTCTTGCAGTGAATGATCTGGTAACAGACTGTGCAGTACCACTCTTTGCACAAAGATCACATCACTGTTACCAGAACACTCAGAGAATAGCTTCTAGGAGAAACTGCTCCATACCATTGCCACTAATGGACTTCTCTTGCCAGTTTAAGAGATCAATAAACCTTCTACCTCCAGGTTTTCATCACCACAGAACGACTGTACACATTACAAGTTTGCATGTGCCTACCCATCATCACCAGCGTCTCATTACACTTGCTACGTTCATGATCTCCAAACAAGTATTTTGAGGATTTGTTTCTCTAGTACCACATGTGGGCACAGTGTGATTAATACAGAAAAAAAAAAACCTGCTAATAATTCTTCTGGTCCTGAGCAAGCATAAAAAGTACATAATATGAAGTGTGCCAGCCTTTCAAATCCTACCGTAAGACTATGATTGGGCTCCTGCTGACATTTGCACAGAAATCAGCTTCTAGTCTTCTGATGTAATCATCACTTAACATTTCAGTGATGGCACTGAAGACTCACCATCCAGGAATATTTTTTGAACCTAATTCATAATGACTGACATTTTTAAACCAGGCTACTGCAGAGAAAAGATATAATGGCTCAGAAGAGGTCAAGACACCAGATAAAGGAAGAACTACCAGACCCTGGTGACAGTATGGCTTACAGCGAAATATGAAAAGTTAAATTTAGCCCCTGCATGGATGACAGATTTTTAAGGATTTTCTTACTTGTACATTCCTATTCATATTGACATCTACTACTAAGGTTTAATCTCAGCACTTGGATTTCTTTTACTCCACTTAAAAAAAAAAATTCACTTTATTATTCAAATGTTTGTTCATACAGCACAAGCACAAGACAAGTTAATTCAAACATATAGCATTTTAAACTACATTGTCAGACTTCTCCATCCCCCTCACCATTCCACATATATAACAGTAGAGGAGTCCTACTCACTTACAATGAATTTTACACAGGTGCTCTAGTCCATAAGAGCTGCTCAGTGAATTGCAGCTCCTTTGGCCCAAATTGTTCCCAAATTACTAAAAAAAAAAACCATGATTTTTTTTTCCCAAAGACTGTACAATTAAAAAACTGTAAAGATTACCACCAGTTTTAGTACAAGAATTCCTTGTCCCTAAAAGATTAGCATAATAGAACTTTTTCTTTCTTAATCATGCCTCAAGTCATCAAGATGCTATTGCATCTTTACAAATCATCATTATTGTATTGCTTATAGACCAGCTCAGCAAAGTAAAACCTTAAGAAATCACATAGCACTTTCTTGTTTTGTTTTCCTTCTCTTCCTCTCTCTTTGCCTGTGGTATTTTGAGAAGGACAAACAGATAATAAATTTCTACCAAGATTACTAAGCAAGTAAAGTTATCTGACAGACCCAGTGGTTTCTTTTTTCCTGCCTCCTGTGGTCTCACCAGTAATCGAAAGGGTGGGCTACAGTCTGAGATCACCCAGTAATGTTACAAGTTGTTACCTCTCCATTTTTGTGAGAGCTATCTGTAATTTCTGTAAGTTATTGAGATGCAGCTGAATGTAATGCAGTCTTGTCAAGATAAGGTAAGCCTTGGCACTACTTCTGTGGGATCAATGATAAGTCCCTGATGCGGAGTATCAGAGGCTGCCAATGAGTCACAAGACCTTTGAGTTCCACCAGAAAAGTTGGGTGTATGCCCAAATAGGCTTCTAGATTACAAGGCTATAATGTGCTTCTTTCATGCTGATATACATAAACTTCTTTCATGTCAACATGTATAAGCTTTCTTTTAAAATAATTATCAGAAGAGGTTGGTGAATCAATGTCTCACACAGCCTTCATTGGCCTACAGACTTGGATCTAGAAGAGTATTTACAAAGAACAGACACAAGAAAAAACTACCTACCATATACCACAATGCACTGCCAGGAGATTAACAAGTCACAGAAGAACAGGCTGGCACCACTCTCCCCATCGAGTTGCACAATAAATAGATCAAACCAATTTCTATCACACATGCTCCATTCCTCTTTGCACCATCCCACAAAAGTCAACAAGCTACTCTATTTTCAGCAGTAACAAACCATATACTGTCCTCAAGCACACACACTAACTTATAACAAGTCATGAATCTATAGGCCTTTCTATTGAGACACTCAAAAAGGGAGGAGGCAGAGGAAAGAGGGCCCCTTTGACTGGTACCAATTACGCACTTCTCCAAGTCACAATAATATACCACTAATATTATCCAGAGGTAGTCCCTTTGGATCCATTCTTAGCTGGTGTTTCTAACCCTTCTTTACAGAAGGATACTGAATAAATGAGGTATTTTTGTGACCTATAGCAAGCCCGCACACAACTGTTTATATTATATATGGTTTCATTTTGCTCCCTGGCACTGCTCTTTGGTGGCTGTTACAGCCCATAAAGCCATCTGTTAGGAACACTCAGTCATAAAGTTATTAATGCCTATAGCCTAAAACCAACCCTAAGTAAATAAACAGTACCAGAAGTCCCAGTGCAAAATTCTGGGATGTTAAACACACAGAACCATAAATCTTCTTAATAGTTCTGCATGCTATTATGTATTCACTTGAAATTCTAACACATGGAAAGACTAGAGAGAAGTTGCTTCTAAGACAGCGCACTGCAGATTTGCCTCAGAGTAGAACCCCACATGAAAAAATCTGGGAAACTACTGTAAATCCTAGTGGAATTTAGAGCTAATAATAGAGAATTATGCAATTATGAAAAAAAAAAGTTCCTAACAAAGCAGCTCAGGGCACATATAATCCTCAAGGTCCAAAATGCAGAGAACAAAGGAAGTGTGTCCCATGTTTCAATCACTCAAATTCTTAACAGAGCAGGATAACAGAAATTTATTTGTATTGGATATATGGCACTTGCAAGCGTGAAGAAACTATTAAGAAATTAAGGACAGTTGGATCTTTAGCATTGTAATGGCAAGTCTCTTGAGTAAAAGACACAGGATTGACACTTTAGTCACTTGGCACTGGCTCCTATCTTAATATAAAGACAGAACCTCTTGGTCTCTCCATCATGTTCCCTTCAACTGAACTTGCCAAGGGAGTCTCCAGAAGGCTGGCATGGAGCCTGGCCTCTCAAGTCTCCCATACAGGATGCAAGACAGACAGTCGACTTCACTTCCCACTCCTCCTGGCAGCTAGGGCCCAGCACAGAAGAGCAGCCTGTCCCCCTAGTCTGGTAGCCACAGATACCAACAAATAACGTCAGCTGGAGTTCCCAGGATCTAAGCATCTGTTGGAGCAGGAGAGAAGCTGCAGTGCTGCTGGCACTGAGTGTATCTTTTAAAAAGGTCTGGTCTTAATGAGGTTCATCAGCTCCCTAGCTGCAGTTTAGCACCAACAGCAATAAGCAATGTTTGCAGGCTGGGTACATGAAGGAGTATCTGGTTTACAAATGACAGCCCTGCAAAGACAACCAAGACCTGGCTAAAGATGCACAAATACTCATTGCCTGGAAAACAGCTGGCCCCCAGAGAAGGCAGTACAGTCAAAAGTCAATCAGTGCATCATATTACTCCTACAGAGGATGTAGTTACTCTAAAGAACTCATCAAGCTTAACCCTTAACCCTAGCATGATCACCACCCCAAGAGCTTACTGGAACATACGGCAGCATTGCTCAGTTTACACTAACTTCAAAGAAGCTTGAAAGAAAATCTGCAAATATGTCTCTTATTCTACAAAAAAATTTCAAAACAAAAAACCAAAGTAAACTCGTTATTTCAATAGAGAATAATTCCTACCTCCTAGGAACCCCTGTTAAGCTTCAAAACCACAGAAATCTACCAGAAACCAAGCAAGAAGTTACTTTATATTTTATTTGCTTATATAAAGGTTTCAAAGTTTTCAAACCTCCTCTTTCCAATGCATTTCCATACACAGGCATTTGTTCCAAACAGTTGATAAATTTTGCTACAGTTTAAAACTGCAGCGCCCTTTCCACCTCATCTCATTTGGTTTGTATCCACAACTTGTGTGCCTTTCACTTTTTAACTTAAGGTTTTGTTTCTTATCACAGAGGGAAGGAGTTGAGTTGTGAGAGTCACAGTCACAGGGTTCTTTATTTACAGTATGTTGCACATCTGGGGTTTCTCTTAAACTGCCAACTTCCGTAAACTGAGTTGTGATTTTTACTGTGAACCAATTTTTGACATAACACATAAAACCCAAACACCTTATATTTGCCTATCAGGGTTCTTTTAGACCTTGAATATCCTGGAAATTTGTTTTATATATGTCAGAACTCTGTAAATTAGGAATTGGAGGGGAAAACCCAGGCTGGACCTAGTAATGCAGAAAGTTTCATGTGACAATGGAAATAAATTACAATAATCATAAATCACCCAGCACTCACAAGCTGGGCCTGCAGTTCAATTTACAAATTAAGACATAAAAACTGAGTTCTGTTCCTAACTCCAATGCAAATTTCTGTTACAATTTTTGATAAATGATTTCATTTCTCTGTGCTTCATTTCTGCCAAACAGGAATAATTCCCTTTTTTTTTTATCCTACCTATTTAGAAATTCAGATTTTGTAGAAAGGAAGCTGGGAAGTGACAACACCAGGGCAAACTATTTCTTAGCTGAGTTCTTATGTGCCCAATCTGATCAAGGCTTGGATTTCTGAATGTTATTTAATACTGATGAACTTTCCCTAAGTCACAAAAAAAAAGAAAATGTTGCTGCCAGAATATACTGCTAGTAGGAAAAAAACTTTAAGCCAACAGCAAACATCAACTCCAGTGACATTCTTTGATGCCTCACATCACACTGTAATTGTAAACAGAATATCATGATGTATTTTCTACTTTACTAACTGGGACATTATCATAATGCTCTTTTTATAGACCAGATGGATGCAGCAATCATTCTTATCCATCATGTGTCCTACTGCGTTTCTCCACAACCACAGTGATTTAGACAAAGTAATATTTTTACATATCAGCCATTAATTGAATCCATTTGCATGTCCTCTACACCCAGCCCACCTGGTCCCAGAGATTTCCTCAGTGAATCCAGGCCAAACCCTGCATCCTCCTAGGAGAGCATTTTCCAGTTTACTGCTGTGCAACAGGCTTCCTTCGAGAGCAGGGGGACTCAATAGATCTGTATTTTCTAAATTACATATGTCGAAAGATATTCTAGGCACTCTATAATTAGCCAGCAAGGAAAAGCATTTCTGATTCATTAGGTCAACTTTAATGGTTTCCTCATTAAAAGTTTTTGCTGTTAAGCTGACAGAAGCTAGAATTTAATAGTAGCTTCCAGCACTTTCTTTATTAGCTGATCTCTATTGAATCAGTCTTTATCACCTGAAGAGATATTTTAAATGGAAATTCCTCAGCCCCAAGCAACCTAGATTGACCAAAGGCCTAGAGATTGCTCTGTCCCTGCTTTAATAAACTGACTGTATATATTGCTGCAAAGGTCAGTCCTCATTAGTCAGTGATGGCTATGCAAGATTTAACACATTATATTCTGGTACTGATTTGTCATTTGTTGATCCTGACATGTTCTTATTGATATGAAGTATCTATTAGATAGAATTTATAAATTTGAATCTCTGGGGACGTTTTAAAAGAATTGTTCACCTCCCACCCAATTCACAGCAGTTGGATAGTTCTGTGTTCTGTACAAGCTAACAGCTGTTAATGTGGTAAAATACAGAATTAAGTCCTTTAACTGTCCCCTTTGAATACAAATCAGTCAAAGAAAAGTGACAGGCTCATATTCTACATGCCTGGGGATGAGTACTTTCACAGGCAGCTCATGGAAGTTTAGATTCCCGTTTGTCATGTTTCAGCCAAACCAAATCACATCTCATGCTAATATTCTTCAATTTGCAGGAGAGAGAATTCTTTCTTCAAAAGAGCAAAATTGTATTTCTTCCATTTCTCATTAATGTCCCAGCTGCTAGACATCGAATTTTCACAGACAGCAACTCCACGCAGCTCTAGATAGTAATAAGCTTGTACAACTTGGTTATTTCGGAATACACCAACTGCAAATACAGAAAAGAGTTGGGCCCACTGAAGCCAATCAAGATTGCTCTATGTTAATTAAAAGCTATCTTCCTTGGGAGACTAACTTGATTTTTTTAATCATTCCTTAATAGATGTCTTGCTCTGAGTTTGCAAGTCGCTTAAAAAAGCAAAGTTCTATTCAAACTTTTACTTTCTCTGGGGAATTTGAGGAACTTATAGAGTATTTTTCAAGAGATGCTTGTCTAATGAATGAGGTATAATCCCAGGATTCAATCCACACAGCTCTCACTGAGGCTGCCTATGACCTTGAAGAAATTCTCTCTCAGGGCTTCAATTTCCACAGACACAAAATAAAGGTGACATTTGCCTTCTCTCACATTTGGTCTATCTTGTCTGTCTGGATCATAAATTCCATGTTGGCAGAGACTCCCTCTCGCAATTTGTTTGTAAAATGCCTAGCGTGGCACTTTACAAGCTGTAGCAGCTAGTCTAATACAAATTAGAAATAGTAATTCATATGTCAACACACTGATTTTTCCCATCATAAGCCTATGTAGGTGCCCTAAGTAAAGTTGTTTATTTTAAACAGTATCAGGTGAGAGAACAGAGGAAGAGAGGTCACATGAAATGGGAAGACATTGTCAGAGGCAGTTCAGCTCCCCATTTCTTCCATCTTATCAGGCTACCTAAAACACTAATTGCATTAATTTGACATTTAGCAGATTATTAACCGGGGAAACTTCTTTGGCTAGACAATAAAAGTGGCATAGAAGAGAGAGGACTTTACTCCTGCTCAGGGTGTTTGGCTTTGCAGATTCGTTCATTTCAACAGGAAAAGAATAGAAATTCAGGAGCTCATCTGACAATGCTTTTTTTTTTTAACCCCCCACTCCGTAATTTCCTCTTGAGCAAAACCAAAACTGGCATACTTAGCATTAAGATGTGATGGTCCATAGCTGCAAAACTTGCTGGCACAAGAGTGACCTTGGCATCCTTCTACAGTGCCTTACGACGTTAATGGAGGATTAATGTAGGGAGGAGGAGACAGCAGCAAAATAGGGAATAGATGGGGGAATGTGTGGGCAGTAAAGTAGCAATGAGCTTTCAAAACCTCTCCATACCCATAAACCATAAAAAGTGGCCAAGAGGAGTATTTACAGAACCATTCTCTGGAACAAGGATGAAATAATTCAGCAGGACAGCAGTTTAGAGACTCTGGGTAATAAAAAAAATAAAAATTTAATTATGGATGAGGAAAACAATAAGCACTATAGTAGCATCAGCAAGTGGACACCTTGAGTCTCTCAAACTGTCTCTATTACTGTGCCACTTTTGCCTGCCAAAATACCTCAAACTCCCTTGTTTACTTTAGCATATGTGTCTTAGACTCTTTGTGTTGCCACCAGCAGCATTAGAACAGAGGTTGAAGTTATTTGTGAAGAATGACTGTAAATGTGACATCCAATCCTAGGCCCTCTTCCAGTTTTTGTTTGGGTTTTTAAAAAAAACAACCGTTAGACAAGATGCAGAGTGGCAGACTTCTTGCTGAACAGAATACAGGAAATAACAGGAAGGCTTAGAGGCATATGGAACCCATTAGGAATGGCATGTTTTCATGGACAGATTATAAATTGGATCAACCAGAAAAGCATTTGAAAAGGCCTGCCTACGGTTCCATCTTGTGTGAACCGTCTCAATCCAGCTGAAGTGTGTTTCTAACCAGGGACTTCCCTTTTCCATTGTTTGTTCGTTTCGCCACATTTGGAAAATGCCTGGAAATGGTGACAGCAGAAGCCCCACATACTGTAAGACTCACCCTGGAGCAGAGGGAAAGGGGAGAGGAACAATCAGCACATTTACATAGGCACCAATGTTCGCCCAGACCAGAAAGGAATAATTTCAAAGGTTTTATGAGGCTGTAATCCCTATTTGTGCAAATTGCAAAGCTCTTCACACCTGGGTGCAACATACATGCAGCTCCTGTACTGGCCCAAAATGACACGCACTGGGATGACCTTCTGCAGCCCTACACTACCAGCACAGATTCCAACTCCTTGCTCCTCCTCTACATGGCAACTTCTGGAGTCAGACTATCTTCCCTGCTTTATGAAGGTGCAATGGATTTCAACCTAAAAGAATACCAACCAGTCATTCCTTAACATCAGACACACAAAACAAATTTAGCTAAGCTGATTATTGTAATGTAGTAGCCAAGAGCACTGTTCAAATTGACATGGGAGAAGAAACACCTTTGATACTTTCAGTATAACGAGCTGTCTATTTTTGTGAAATCTTGTGTTTCCTAATTACCTTAATACTATAAAGAATTAGGTAATACTAATGTACAACCACTCGCATTGGGCTGGTTCACAGCCTCCCATCCCACAGTACTTGCAGGGAATGCTAATTGGACACTAGAAGTTTGGCTGTGACTGAATCAGTGTCAGGCAGCTCCTTTGGAATATGCAGTTTCACCTCAGGATAAGGAAAACCCTCAAATGCCACAGGGCAGAATTGACAGTGTAGTAAAGGATACGCTACAGGCATGCAGGCAGCTGAAAATACATCCTCCTGAGTTGTGCCTTGCCACCCTGCTTTGCTAAAACTCTTCTCAATGAAATCTGCAGTATGGATGACTTACCCCTTGCCCCAGAAAGTCCCTTCCCCAGCCTAGCACAGCCAAAAATGAAGATGAAGCAGTGTCTTGCCTTCAGTGCTGTGAAAGAAACTCTACGTTCCCAGCCATGTGTGTGCCAGAAGATACACAACACGACCTTTTATCCCACACATCACCTATATTCCATGCACAAGCCACACAGACTCTCAGTATTAATGTGGCACAGCAAAAGAATGTGGCAACAGAGATACCCCAACTTAACCTGACAAGAAGGGAGCAGTTACTGGAGAAGGTTAATTTTCCATTCAACCAGCCCTTCCCTGTAACACTCAAATTTAGACCTGAAGGAGCTGTATAGGTGATATTGGATGTCAGGTATGATATATACTGCAATAGCTGAGCATGTCAGTGCTGGTAGACATGAAGCAGGACCTTCTGTGCTAAACTCATGATGTGTGCTTCACACCCCAGTATTTTTCTCTGTGTGTTTATTTATGGGCAGATTTTGAAAAAGAAAGCAAAGCCTAAACTGGGAACAGATGGGGTCTGCCTATTATCCCAAATCATTCTATGACAGAATAAAAACAAGCAAGTCTCATGTGTGGCAACCTGCAGTGCAAGACACAGAGCAGACCCCACTGACAAGCAGTATCTTGTTGCTAAAGAGACCCAAGCTGGCACCCTTTCATGTACTTCAGCAGAGTTACTTCTAGTTTGCAATAGTAATTGTAAGGAAAGGAATTGGCCTTTGTGTGCCACAAACACAGCTGAGACTCCAACTTTGGCTCTTGACTGTAAAGAAAACATAAAGCCAAGTAGCTAGGAGCAGTGTTAAACTTTTCACAGCTACAAATTGCTCTTTCATGCATGATACATA